>JADBJO010021768.1:12500-28998 GCA_016801955.1 Conus betulinus
AAAGTCCTGTCATAACAAAGACAGTGCAAAGTCCTGTCAGAACAGTGCAAAGTCCTGTCAGAACAAAGACAGTGCAAAGTCCTGTCAGAACAAAGACAGTGCCAAGTCCTGTCATAACAAAGACAGTGCCAAGTCCTGTCAGAACAAGAACAGTGCAAAGTCCTGTCATAACAAAGACAGTGCAAATTCCTGTCAGAACAGTGCCAGGTCCTGTCAGAACAAAGACAGTGCAAAGTCCTGTCAGAACGAAGACAGTGCAAAGTCCTGTCAGAACAAGAACAGCGCAAAGTCCTGTCAGAACAAAGAGTGCAAAGTCCTGTCAGAACAGACAGTGCAAAGTCCTGTCAGAACAAGAACAGTGCAAAGTCCTGTCAGAACAGAGACAGTGCCAAGTCCTGTCAGAACAGTGCAAAGTCCTGTCAGAACAAAGAGTGCAAAGTCCTGTCGGAACAAGAACAATGCAAAGTCCTGTCAGAACAGAGACAGTGCAAAGTCCTGTCAGAACAGTGCAAAGTCCTGTCAGAACAAAGACAGTGCAAAGTCCTGTCAGAACAGTGCAAAGTCCTGTCAGAACAGTGCAAAGTCCTGTCAGAACAAAGACAGTGTAAAGTCTTGTCAGAACAAAGACAGTGCAAAGTCTTGTCAGAACAAGAATAGTGCAAAGTCCTGTCAGAACAAGAACAATGCAAAGTCCTGTCAGAACAGAGACAGTGCAAAGTCCTGTCAGAACAGTGCAAAGTCATGTGAGAAGAGTGCAAAGTCATGTGAGAACAGTGCGGAGTCCTGTCAGAACAGTGCGAAGTCCTGTCAGAACAGTGCAAAGTCATGTGAGAAAAAAGACAGTGCAAAGTCCTGTCAGAACAAAGACACAGTGCAAAGTCCTGTCAGAACAAAGACAGTGCAAAGTCCTGTCAGAACAAAGACAGTGCAAAGTCCTGTCAGAACAAAGAGTGCAAAGTCCTGTCAGAACAGACAGTGCAAAGTCCTGTCAGAACAGTGCAAAGTCCTGTCAGAACAAAGAGTGCAAAGTCCTGTCAGAACAAGAACAGTGCAAAGTCCTGTCAGAACAGGGACAGTGCCAAGTCCTGTCAGAACAGTGCAAAGTCCTGTCAGAACAAAGACAGTGCCAAGCCCTGTCAGAACAAAGACAGTGCCAAGTCCTGTCAGAACAAAGACAGTGCCAAGTCCTGTCAGAACAAAGACGGTGCAAAATCCTGTCAGAACAAAGATAGTGTCAAGTCCTGTCAGAACAGTGCAAAGTCCTGTCAGAACAAAGACAGTGCAAAGTCCTGTCAGAACAAGAACAGTGTGTAAAGTCCTGTCAGAACAAGAACAGTGCAAAGTCCTGTCAGAACAAGAACAGTGCAAAGTCCTGTCAGAACAAAGACAGAACAAAGAACAAAGACATGTGAAAAAGCCACAAGGGCAGCAAAACAAGGGACAAGAAAGAAATAAAGAAAAAAAAAAAGGAAGACATTGCTGAGATAGTGACAGAGCAGATGAACTTATTAACAGATAGTATTCAGCAGGTGGGGGACACAGTAGAATCTCTGCTGTCATCCCCTATGTAGAACAGTTCCCTCCTCTCAGTGACCTACAATCCCCTGACAGATCTCATACTCTGTGATACTATTTTCAACTTCTGCAAAAAACAAACAAAAACAAAAATTCCCTACTCTGACTAGTGTCCAATCTAGCCAGTGTATGATCATTTTTATTATTGAATAGTTAAAAAAAATGGGCTATTCACATAATAAACCAATTCATTTTTCCTTCAACCCCTACTAACCTACCACAATCAGCCATTTTTTTTGTTTTCTTCTTGTAGCTTTTTATGTCAGCAAACCTGTTACCCTGAGAGGTGGTCTGATCAGGAATTTAACCATTCTTCTGTGCATTGAGACTGCCTCAGTACGTTCATGTTTTGTGAACTGAAATCAGTTCATTATCATGCTTATCACTGGTGCATAATATTCCGAAATGCTCACAGCTCTGATCTTGGCACTGAGTTCCATCATGGCAGCATGGTGTCTCCAAGCATCCAGTTTGTATTGGAAGAGTCCCTGCCTCTCCCCATTAGCAGTTTTGTATTGGAAGAGTCCCTGCATCCCCCCCATTAGCAGGTTTTGTATTGGAAGAGTCCCTGCATCCCCCCATTAGCAGGTTTTTGTATTGGAAGAGTCCCTGCCTCTCCCCATTAGCAGGTTTTGTATTGGAAGAGTCCCTGCCTCCCCCCATTAGCAGGTTTTGTATTGGAAGAGTCCCTGCCTCCCCCCATTAGCAGGTTTTGTATTGGAAGAGTACCCATCCCCATTAGCAGGTTTTGTATTGGAGGAGTCCCCATCCCCATTAGCAGGTTTTGTATTGGAAGAGTCCCCATCCCCATTAGCAGGTTTTGTATTGGAAGAGTCCCTGCCTCCCCCCATTAGCAGGTTTTGTATTGGAAGAGTCCCTGCCTCCCCCCATTTAGCAGGTTTTGTATTGGAAGAGTCCCTGCATCCCCCCATTAGCAGGTTTTGTATTGGAAGAGTCCCTGCATCCCCCCATTAGCAGGTTTTGTATTGGAAGAGTCCCTGCCTCTCCCATTAGCAGGTTTTGTATTGGAAGAGTCCCTGCCTCCCCCCATTAGCAGGTTTTGTATTGGAAGAGTCCCTGCCTCCCCCCATTAGCAGGTTTTGTATTGGAAGAGTCCCTGCCTCCCCCCATTAGCAGGTTTTGTATTGGAAGAGTCCCTGCCTCTCCCCATTAGCAGGTTTTGTATTGGAAGAGTCCCTGCCTCCCCCCATTAGCAGGTTTTGTATTGGAAGAGTCCCTGCCTCCCCCCATTAGCAGGTTTTGTATTGGAAGAGTCCCTGCCTCCCCCCATTAGCAGGTTCAGTCTTCAGCTTAACATACACTGCATCACATACACTAGTGTCGGTACAGGAAATTTGGCTTCCTCACCCAACACATGTCAAAACTCATAGCCAGCAAGAACATGCAGGTGAACAGTGCTGATAAACATTAACAAGTCTGAAGGTCCACCTGGTGGAGGATGAGTTGTCATTTTCAGCGTCAGAGTGTGGCTCCTCCTTCACCTTCAGCCTACACACACACACACACACACACACACACACACAGGCCCACATAACCAAGATCAGAATGCAACGAGATCTTGAGGTATGGAAGAAGTTATCTATTGAGATCAAATCTTGCTCTCTGGGTCACATAACAACAAATCAAACTTAAGAAATTAGAACATTTCAAAAACGAAACAAAAAATCTTTAGTCAATATCATCATGAGACCGCATCAAATCGCAGTCTTACACTACACACAACTGGGCTGGCACAAACAAGTGAAAACAGCAACTTATAGCTCACCCACATATGGATTTTGACTTCCGCTTTGGGGAACAGGTCAGACTTACCCTATTCATTTTACTGTTTCATGAACTGTCATGTTCCTTATTCCCAACTCCAAATCAGATTCTGCCATGCCTAGTTTCTTTGCTTTCCATCTGCCTAAACTATTTTTTTATTTCTTTCTAACTCCAAATCATTTTTTGCAAATACTAACTTCTTTCCATGCCAGCTGCCTGAAAAAAATGTTCTCATTCTTTCCAACTCCCAACAGATTTTGCAATTGCTGGTTTCTTTCTTTTCCAACTACCTGTACGTCATTTTCTTTCTGTCCAATTCCAGCTGGATTTTTCTGTTGCAAATTTCTTTCTATTCCACACTGCCTGAACTACATTTTATTTCTTTCTAACTCCAAACCAGATTTTGCAACTGAAAATTTCTTTCCATTCCAACTGCCTAGACTATGTTTAATTTCTTTCCCACTTCAAATCACATTTCGCAATCACTAATTTCTTTCTGTTGATCAATGAATAAACACGACCAAGGTAAAAATGTATGGAACAGCCCAATGATGATAAAACAATGTGTCTCACACATGCACATACACACACACACACTCACTCTCTTTCTCTCTCCCTATCTCTCTCTCTTTCTCTCTCTCTCTCACACACACACGTACGCACATACTATATATAGGTAGACAGATAGATGAGAGAAAGAGACAAAACCACTAACAGCTAGAAACAATATATAGAGAGAAAAAGACAGACTGACAGGAAAACAGAAACAATGCCTATTCAGAGAAAGAGACAGAAAGAGAGAGGGCGGGGGGGGGGGGTTGGGGGCAATGGCAGACAGGGATTCCCATTCAATTATACACATACCAACCCTAACTCAACAGTCACCTTACCTGCATTCTTCATTGCTGATACAATCTCACAAAACAAAACAATGCATGGTAAGCTGACCGTGTGGAAATTCTTTCCCACTTCCCCTCAGAACACAACAAACCAAACCAGTGACAACAACAAAAACAAAGAAAAGCAGAAAGAAACGTACTGGTCTCCTGGTTCGTCTGCATTCTGAGATTCTGAAGGAACAGTGCCTGTTGTCTCTCTGTACAAGTAGCGGTAGAACCCGCTCAGGTCCTTTTGTTTGGGTCACATCCAGCATTTCTGAAAGGTGCACCGCCAACGTGAATGACATCACGTAAAAAAAAAGACGGATGTGAAAACGTTGTTGGCATGTAAGGTACCAATTACATGTATTAAGAAGGCATGCATGAGAAGAGGAAAGAGGGAGAGAAACAGACAAGGGGAGAGAATACCATGTGTAGGCATGTGTGTGTGTATGTGTGCATGTGTGCTTGTGCCTTTCCTCTTCGTTATCATTGAGCCATATGGAATCAATATCCACCCTCACTTGCCTATACTCTTCACCATTATCTCAGTCACACTGCAGCCATTTCATACATTGGCTAGCATGCCGGCTGACAAGTTCTGCTAACTTCCTTCGCTTGGGAGACATGGTGTTCTAGTCATTCTCTCCTCCACTGACAAGACAACAAAAAATTGTCAGGAAAACATGGTAAACATGGTGCTTTTGTCTGCAGCTCAAACTGCATGCTTTGAAGGAATTTGAAGACAAGTATCTTCCAAGTATCTTTCATAACTGAAAAGGAAAGAGTTAAAATTATAACCTTTCTGCATCTTCCCTGGCAGTCTTTGAAAACATGAGCAAGTAACTCTCTTTCTCTTAGAAAGGAAAGCAGAAGGTACATCTAAGTTATGATGACCTCCTTTAACGATTGTCTCAATTTACAGTCTGAGCATTATTGAAGTTCATCGCCAGTAGCAGCCAAAGCACTACACATATATCTACACAAGGGAAAGAATCTTGTTTTCCCACACTTTCTGCACATGAATTCTGTCCCTTTTAAGTTGTGAACTTTTTTGTTTTTTCTGTTTCTAACTCGAGCTTGAGACCACATAACTGGCTTGCTTTTGAATTAGATGGTGATACACGTTCACGATGACAAGCAGTTAACATTTCTCATGAAAGAAAAATAAGTATACAGAGCCTTGGCCACGTTACGCCTTTTCTTTGACCAAGTGCAGTATGAGTAAAGAGTTCTTTCCCTTTAACTTTCTATTCTGCCCTATCACACATCTTCTATACCCACATGCAATACTTCTAAACTGAAATTTTTGTCTGGTGATTTTGCTTGTTTTGAAAGTATCTGAACTCTAGAATTGATCGTTTCAATTCATTTCACACTTTAAAACAACAAACTGATAGTTACAGAAATATTGTTTTGTTTTGTTTTTTTTTTCTAAGTAGCAGGACAGGTCAATCCACCAGCCAAAGTTTAAGATTTTCTTAGGGAGAGTGGAGATCATGGGTGAACCTTACTTTCCATGTAACCTTTTACATGAGTGCGACATTACTGGCTGATTTGATGTGGCAGTACAGATATACCTGCTTTGGCAAAGAGTAGATATCACAATTTAGAAAGCATTTTCTGTTTAACCTCCTACTGGGAGTGTGACAACACATGTTCATTCACCAGCCAGTGAATGGCTCTCACTTGTCCAGTCCCTAAAGCCATTTTGATACACTTCACACGGTGTCACTTTTTCTGCACTACGAAATATTTCAGCGAATACCTGGTCTATGTGATCCCCTCCCTCCTTCGCTCTCTTCATCCCTTGCTGTCCAGAAAAATAAAATTTCTGAAAGAGTATAAGAACTGCTGTGTTCTCTTCCATCTGAAAGCCTGAAACCCCGAAGAAAAAGATCAACCCAAGCTACTTCTCAGGCTCCCTCCTGCAACCTTCAGGTGTCTCTGTTTCTTCTGTTCTTCCATGTGTTCACCCCTGACCCTGCAGACCTCAGCCTGGCATCGTGGCAGCCAGCTCACCTTCCATGGCGGCCTGCCGGCGCTCCCGTTCCGCCTCAGCCTGCTGCTCCAGCATCTTCTTCTTGTAGGCCGAGGTCACGAAGGCCTCTTTGTCCGCGAACTGGTCCCCTCCCCTCCTCCTCCCGCTCCTTCTGCACCTTGCGCTCCACGCGCCGCTCCTCCTCCCGCTTACGAACTTCCGCCATCTTCAACAGGCCCGCGATGTACTTGGGCTGAAATTCATCAGCACCACGTCAGTACAGCTGCCACTACTGAAATTAAAGTTTTACTTAATTATTGAGCGATTTTTGGGGTCAGGTAATTTTAAGAGGGGGGGGGGGGGGGGGGGGGGAGTGTGAAAGGGCGCAAAGTGGAAAACAGATTTTTTTTCCCACAACTGGTGATCAAAAAGTGAAACCTCTCAAATTTTTCACCAGATGAGTGAAACTTGTCAAAGTTTCCACCAGATACGTGACTTTTCTCAAACTTTTCACTGGTGAAACTTCAGACTAAACCTTTTACCAGTGAACCTTCAAACCTGTTATAGGCATTAGTTTGTTGTTGTTCAAAGTTTCTCATTTATTGTAAAACTATGTGATTGTAAAATGGAAATAAATTTATTTAAACCAAACTTCAGACTAAACTTCTCATCAGTGAAACCTGTCAACTCATTTTTGCACTCAATTTTACTCAAATGTCCACTAGACGAATGAAATGTGCCACAAGTCTTCACCCAATAAAACCAAAAGATCTAAAATTTTTGCCACACAATTAAAAGTTTTGAAAATATTCACCAGGCCCTTTATCAGGTATCTTGACATTTAAAGGTTTTCACCAGATAAGTAAACCTTAACTAATATATTATTTTAATTTCATGTTCCCATTTTCTTCATTTTCAACGCCCCCCCCCCCCCCCCCCCCCCCCATTAAGTCCAAATCTTTGCAAGTCATTACTGTGATGACAGAGGGGTTGTTGGCCTGCGCTTATTTTTCCCCCCACTATTAGATTGTTCGTCTTTGTATTTATCTGACTTTATTCAAGTTTAAAAGGCTGTGCCAGTGTTGAATAAAAGTTACTCTGTGTTACGTTTTCTTATGGGAGCAAAAGTTACCCTACTTGTTTACTGTCAATTATTTCTACCAGAAGAGTAAACCTTCAGTTCCAGCAGCCTCACTGGACAGGTGTGGTCTTCAAATTCCTTCAGTGAAATCCAGTGCAAATATTTGCGTGACCCAAATGACTGAGGTCAAACTGCTGAGTCAGTTTCTGGCCTTGACTGTTGTCTGGTTCAGTCACCTGTGGCAGCCTGTCACTGGTGTGGTCTGTCAGTCTGACTACCTGCACTGGTTACAATTCTCAGCACCCAGGGTGGAGTGCATAGCACTGGTTTTCCTCAAGAAGTTGATCTAAAGGATGTGTGTGTGTGGTGTGTGTGTGTGTGTGTGTGTGTGTGTGTGTGTGTGTGCTTTAAATGTATGGTTCCGATAAATGATTCATTTTAAATTGTCTGACATAGAGAATCTGTCACTTCATTGGATATGACAATCCCAGTCTTGCCACCTACAGTCTTTTCATGTGCTGCTTTAAAACAAACACACACACACACATGCACACACGCACGCACGCACGCACAGCACGCACACTCACTCACTTCACTCACTCTCACTTACACGCCACGCACGCACGCACGCACGCACGCACGCACGCACGCACGCACGCACGCACGCACGCACACACACACACACACACACACACACAACCTCATTCACAGTTTTAAGTCTGAAGCTGGAGAGAGAGAGCGAGAGAGAGAGAGAGAGAGAGAGAGAGAGAGAGAGAGAGAGGTTGGTTACGTGTAAAAGAATGAGCGAGCTGTTAAGAAAGAGAGAACAGATGGGGGAAACTGGCCTTGTCAAAAAAATGATCAAGCTGAAATAAGACACAGAGAGAGAGAGAGAGAGAGAGAGAGAGAGAGAGAGAGAGAGAGAGAGAGTTCAGTAAACGCCTGTGTTATATTGCTCTAAACTTCACAAAGATAGATTTCCCGGAGTAAACTTCAGGCTGTTGTCATCCGTGGGAAAAGCAGGTCACCGCAGTACAGCGCCACCCATTTAAACAAAGAAAAAAAAAACCAATCCAAGTAATCCGAATTACACATTGAAATGGATCTTTGAACCGACTGTTGCCATGAGCTGTTTGACGCGCGCTGATGTTGGTTTGTTGTGTGTGTTTCAGCACGAGAGTCAGAAGTTCAGCAACTTTCTTCGCCCTGAAGAACATCTCTTTCCTGCGGCACTCACCCCAACAACAAACAGGTAGACATCACATCGTCTGTCGGTCTTTCTTTCTTTCTTTATGATTTTATGTATGTCACAAGTCTGTCTGTCTGTCTGTCTGTCTGTCTGTCTGTCTGTCTGTCTGTCTGTCTCTTCTCTCTCTTTCAGCCCTCCTCTGGCTGTCCCTCTGGTTTTGTCTGTCTCTGTTCCTTCCTTACTTCATTCTTCCGCTACCCCCCTCCCCCGCTTACCCCTCTGTCAAATCATCTGTCTGTCTGTCTGTCTGTCTCTGTCTCTGTCTCTGTCTCTGTCTCTGTCTCTCTGTCTCTGTCTCGGTCTCTCTCTCTCTCTCTCTCTCTCTCTCTCTCTCTCTTGCTCAGGCAATGTAGATAAACCAAAAGATTACGGAAAATGATTGTCGAAAATTGATTTCAAAGTGGTTTAAACTAATCCTGATCTCATAATGCTGCTCCACGTGCTTTACAGCTAATTTTGAAGGAAGCAGAGAAAGGAGGATGGAAGGGGGAGGGGGGGGGGGGGGCGAAGTGTGGGGTTACAGTGAGAGATAAGTGGACATGTGCGTGGGACTGTGTGCACATTGCGCGTGTTTCTATGCATTCGTGTGGATATGTTGTACGTGTGTATTCAGAATGTTCAAATTGTGAGAACAGTGCCCATAAATAATTGCATTTATCCGGCCCTTTGTCTGAAACGTTGTAAGTTGTGTGGACAGTGAAAACGTGGGATCTTTCTCCTTCACTGTGTGTGTGTGTGGTGTGTGTGTGTGTGTGTGTGTGTGTGTGTGTGTGTGTGTGGGTGTCTGTGTTCAGGTATTTCGCCTTCATCACCAAACATCCCAGAGAGCTACGCTTTGCCTGCCATGTCTTCCACAGTGACCGTTCCACTCACCGGGCCAGGGACGCTCTGGGGTAAGGCCCTCAACGTCTTGGTTGTCGGTATCAGTATGCCATTCTTCACACTGATGATGATGTTTCTTTTTTTTTCTGCCACTGTTATCGTCTTCGTTCTTTTTGGTCTCGTTGAGGCAGTAGTAATTAGTAACATCGTTGTCGTCCTTGAGTCATCATCGTTAAGTCTCCCTTATCGTCACCTTCGTTTTCGAGTCATCTTATCAGCACTATTTTCATCAATGTCATCATTATAGGCCTTGTTTTCAACGTGATCTTGTCCACCTGTTTCATTCTCATCCTCATCTTCAGCTACAACCCTACGTTCCTTCTTATGAATATGCGTTGATGGCAGTGTGCACGTGTCTCTGTTGTTGTTGTTGTTGTTGTTGTTGTTGTTGGTTGTGTTTTTCTTGAGGGGGGGTAGTCAGGGGGGGGGGGGGCGGTAGTGAATGGGAGAGCTCACAACATGGGAAACCTCATAATCATTTCCATCAGAGCGTGGAGAGATAAAGCAGTTTGAGCAAAGCAAGGAATGAACAGCCCAATAGGAAGGGAGGACTGGGAAGGGGGATGGTGGGGTTTATCAAATTGCTTGACGGTTTCACATCTGTGACTGAACACTGCCATCAATTTTCGTAAAATGGTTGAGGGGTGGGGGAAAGAGTTCAGCAATCCGCGAAACCATTCCCTCCCCTCCCTCCCTACCTCCCTCCCCCCCCCAAACCCGGTCTGGTCCGCTGCCGATTCATGCTGTGTACGTGCGTGTTTCAGCAACGCCTTCAAGAGGTTCTACCAGGAGTACATGGCCTTCACACACCCCACCGAGGGACATCTGGATGGAGTGAACTCCGAGGTCACCCTCCTTAGCTGCTGTCTTGGACACCGGAAAGCACCAACCACGTCATCCACTGCTTCAAAGACAAGGGCAACAACTGTAGAGTGGCACATCGTGCCTCTGGCGGACTGTAGCCAGTGGCATGTGAACCTTTTGGTTGGAGTACCACCATCTCCATTGACTCGAGGTCTGGCGTGGGAGTCGTTCACACTACGAAGGGATTTGCTGACCCCTTGTGACGTCGTACTGATTATGGATCAGTATCAGGATGACGTCACGCTGTTTTATGGATCTGTGTCGTCAGAGAGGTCACAGTTTTCGAGGACCTCTGAGAGAATGATGACACAATGGTTTGTGGACCTCCATGGAAACGAGGACTTGTATGAAAATGACGTCACACTTCCCCCCGACTCCGTGAATGACATCATTCTGGTGTAAGGACCTAAATGGGATTGGTGTTTGCTTATGAATGACCTCAACTAATTATAGACATTGTACATAGGTGACATTGGTGTATTTGTTCAACGCAGACTGCTGTCCCATGCACGATCTGGCTGGTAGGACCGGTCTGAGGGTAACCTCCTCTTGAAGGGCGGATGTGTATGAGAAAAACGTAACACATGCGCTCTGATCTGTGGTATTGATCCGCCTAAAAATAGTCACCACGATTTCTGGACTTTGGCGTACGAGAATAAGAAAACGACACCAAAATGGGAATGATGTCATTTTGGGTTGTTGGGACGTGTGTAACACTAGCAGCTCAGTACCAGATGGTTTGACGTGTACAGGGAAAAAAAGTCTTCACAGCATCAACTGCTTTGTTGACCTGCAGTCAAAAAGAATCTTGGAGCTGCTAGAAAGTGCTGTTACTTCACTGCTCTAGTTCTTGATGACCTCCATGCTCCAGTGTGACTGTGGACTTGTTCTGTACAAATGTGCAGTCATCTGTGTGGTCAACTGTTCTATCACGACGAGAGAGAGAGAGAGAGAGAGAGAGAGAGAGAGACAGACAGACAGACAGACAGACAGACAGACAGACAGACAAAAGGGGAAGAAAGTAAGAAGGAAAAGAAAGAGACAGATGACAGACAGACAGAGACAGAGCGATGCCTGTTTGGGGTCAGCGTGATCCATATCTTCCGCGTTTTGTGCGACATGCGCTCTTTCAGTCATTGTAATTTCTGTCTTTTCGTTTGAATCAGTATGCAGTATGTGTTTTGAACCAAGATGTTTTTGATGTTAAGTCTGTGTTGGTGTCACTAAGATACTGTGATTCTCAAACTACAAACTAAGGAAAGGTAGATTCGCACTAGAAGTAAGTCTGTTATTAAGCCGTTTTACTTGCCCTTTTCCTCCATTTTCTTTGTGCAGCGGTGATAACTGTTTAAATGTGTTATTTCTTTCTCTTTCAATTAAATGGACGTGGACAGTGTGGACGAATACTATGGACATTCTTCTCAAAGATTTCAATCGGTATGCGTAACCCATGCGTTTGACCACGTGATCCGAATTCTGGCTGATACTGACTGCTGAATCCTTTGAGACAAGTTAAAACAAAGCACAACACAGATTCAATGGGAGAAAACAGCAAACAGATACGTCCATGGCTTCTTCAAATTGAGAACTGTTAGACCAAACACCGTCACAAGTCGTAGGTGATGTAGGCCTATTTTTGTATGACGTTAATGGCATTGAAGGAGATGTGCCCGGAAATACACATCTTATTTGTTGTTTTCTCCGTTGGATCAGTGTTATACAATTTTTATTTGATGATATTGATTCCGTTTTTACACACATGTATTTGCACCCAACAGTAAGGCTAGTGGAGATTTTGTGCTTATGATGCAAACCAGTGATCTCTGTGATGTTGTGCGAACTGTGTATCAGACATGTATTTGTGTATCTCTACACATACCTTGAAGAATGTTGCTCATTTTCAGTTAGTATGTTGAAGAAATGTTAATGCTGTTGTTAATATGCTGAAGTCATGTTGCTCATGTTGTCAGTATACTGCGGAAGTGTTTTTAGTGATGTCAGTATGCTGAAGAGTGTTAATAATGTTGTAAGTATGCTGAAAAAAATGTTGTAATGTTGTCAGGACGCTGAAGAAACGTGGATTATGTCAATAAGCTGAAGTATTGTCTGTATGTCGAAGGTATGGTGTGATATTGTGAGTATGCTGTGGGAATGTCGGTGATGTCTGTATGCTGAAGGAATGTTGTCAGTATGCTGAAGGAATGTTGTCTCTATGTTGAAGGAATGTTGTCTGTATGGTGAAGGAATGTTGACTGCTGAAGGAATGTTGTCGGTATGCTGAAGGAATGTTGTCTGTATGCTGAAGGAATGTCTGTGTGCTGAAGGAAATGTTGTGTTATGCTGAAGGAATGTTGTCTGTAAGCTGAAGGAATGTTGTCTGTATGCTGTAGGAATGTTGTCAGTATGCTTAAAGAATATTGTCAGTATGCTGAAGGAATGTGTCTGTATGATGAAGGAATGTTGTCGGTATGCTGTAGGAATGTTGTCCGTATGCTGAAGGAATGTTATCTGTATGCTGAAGGAATGTTGTCTGTATGCTGAAGGAATGTTGTCAGTATGATGAAGGAATATTGTCAGTATGATGAAGGAATGTTGTCTGTATGTTGAAGGGATGTTGTCTGTATGATGAAGGAATGTTGTCAGTATGATGAAGGAATGTTGTCAGTATGATGAAGGAATGTTGTCTGTATGGTGAAGGAATGTTGTCAGTATGGAGAATGAATGCTGAAGGAATGTTGTCTGTATGCTGAAGGAATGTTGTCTGTATGATGAAGAAATGTTGTCAGTATGCTGAAGGAATGTTGTCTGGATGTTGAAGGATGTTTTCTGTATGTTGATCTCTCTCTCTTTACACCTTCTCTCCCCCCCCCCCTTCTCTCTATATGCTTGCGAGTGCGTACACGTGTGTAGGTCTGTAAGTGCGTTGAAAGTAAACTAACATCTGCCTGTGGAAACTGCAGAATTTGGAGAGGGTCTCCATATGTACCCATGTTTTTATTCACACTGATCAGACGGGGTCCACTACTTCAAGGATGAATATTTGACATGCTTCACTGGAAAAAAAAAGAATGAGACACAGAAAGAGGGGTATGGGGAGTGGTAATGATGATGCGGGGGGGGGGGTAAAAGACCGGAAATGATAGAAATGATAGAAAGAGGGGAGAGAGGGGGGGCAAAAGGATGAAAGGGGATGGTGGTCGGGAGAAGGGAGGGGGGGGGGGGGGGGGGGCAGAAAGGAAAAAAAAAAGAGAGAGAAACTGATTTCCAGACGATTTTGTTCTAGTTTTCTTTTTGTACTCTGATTTTCCTGGCTTGAAAACGTCTCGCTCTTTTTTGTCTGTCTATTTCTGGAGCTATATTAGTTGTAATTTCAAAGTTTTCTTAATTTGCATTCATTCATTTCTACGTCCCTCATCTAGTTTAATGTGATGATGAAATGGTTTTAGTCCGCCGGTCAGTGTGTATCTAACTACATGGTCGGCTTTTGACACCCCTCCGCCTCGCCCCTCCGCATTCCCTTGTGACATTGAAATAGTAATCTGAGTTCATGAATCAGTTGTGGGAAGAATCTGTGGACTGTCGACGAGGACATCAGACATCAACACAGTGGATGGGCTGCTGGTGCCCTCGTGGATTCTGATGTATAACAAGCTTCCCTCTCCCTCTCTCTCTCTCCTTCTCTCTCTCTCTGTCTCTGTCTCTCTCTCTCTCTCTCTCTCTCTCTCTCTCTCTCTCTCTCTCTCTCTCTCCAAACCAAAAGAGTTAAACATTCCCCAAACCCCCGTGGCTTACAGATGAAATTCAAGAAGCTATATGGTTAAGAGACACTTTATCAAAAAATAAACAGTTTGATCAGTTTAAGAAACAAAGAAATAAAGTTACATATATGCTACGCAGTTCAAAACAGAAATATTTTAGAAACCTAGTTTATAACAACTCTAAAAATAACTCAAAACCAATTTGGAAGGCCATAAACATTCTCTCACACAAGAATTCTGAGAAGACCTACACAATTCCGAGTGATATATCTGCTGATAATCTAAACCATCATTTTTCTAATATTGCTGATCAAACAGTGAAACACGATGACTCGAAAGCCAATGACTTAAAACTCTTGATCGATTACAGTGAGTCTAAAGCGATTACATCAGAATTAGTTATTCCCCCTATAAAGTTATACGATGTTTACTTCTATCTTGTGCATATGAAACAAACAGGTACACAGGTACACGTGGTCTTGACGACTTAGATGGGAAGATTTTGAAACTCAGTGCCCCTCTCATTGCTGACACCTTGACTTTTCTATATAACCTTGTATAGATAAATGTTATTTTCCAAATATTCTCAAGCAAGCTAAGATAATACCAATCTACAAATCTGGCGATAAAACTGATCCTTCTAATTACAGACCCATTTCACTTATTTCTGTTCTCTCCAAACCATTAGAAAAACATGTTAACAAACATGCCATGTCTCATATCTCAAAGTACGATTTGCTTCATCCCAGCCAGTCTGGATTTAGAGCTAACCACTCTTGCCACACAGCACTATCAAACCTCGTTGATCAATGGTTAACCAATATTGATGATTTGAAATTTACCGGAGTTTTGTTCGTTGATTTTGCAAAAGCATTCGATGTTATAGACCACACATTACTACTGAAAAAAACTGGTACTTTACAAATTCTCTGATAACGCCCTTTTACTAATAGAATCGTTTCTTACTGACCGTCAGCATACAGTCTTCTTACGTAACAAAGCAGTCCATTTTTTTACGACAAAAATACGGTGTACCACAAGGATCAGTTCTTGGTCCGCTTCTTTTTTCTACTCTACGTAAACGATCTACCCTTACACATAAAAGGTTCCTGCGAACTTTCGCGGATGACACGTCTGTTCATTCTAACCACTCTAACCTCCATCAGTTATCCGTTAAAATGCAAGAGAATGTTGACCAATTAGTTAATTGGACTAAGCTCAATCACATGTCTTTAAATGAAAAGAAAATAAGTATATGATTATAACGTCGCGGCAAAAAAGACACAAAACATAACTTCTGTAATGCCCCCTATATACATAGGTGTAAACCAGCTTGAAGAAGTCAGTACCATAAAGTTCTGGGAGTCACCTTAGATCATAATCTCACATGGGCACCCCATATTACTTGCTTAAAACAAACGCGTGTCACAAAAAGTATTCCAGCTGACAAAATAAAAAGATTTTCTTGATATAAATACACGTAAGCACTTTTACCATGCATATATTCAATCATTTATTGATTATGCCTCTACCGTTTATGATTCGTGTAGTGCTAATTCACTGAAACCTCTAGCCAGTGTTAATAAACGAGAGCCCTCAAGGCTATACTTCTAAAATCATCTTCATTAATCCCTCCGTGATCAAACTAAACATTCTTCCTTTGTCACTCAAACTTCAATACAACAAAGCAATAATGATGTACAGAATTATGAACGGTTACGCACCTCCTACCCTAACCGCTAAATTTCCTCTCAATCAGTCACGTTACACTAATAATATACTTATCCGTCGACCAAGAACTGATCTTTTCAAAACTAGTCTTATCTACTCCGGCGGAACACTTTGGAATCCCTACCAATAAACATTAAAGAAAAGGGGAGCATTAATTCTTTTAAGACAGCCTATAAAAAAATTCCTTATTCAAAACATTGTATCATTTTAAACAACTCTTGCATAAATCCTTATTCATAAACTAAATCATTTCATGCTTATTTCAAATGTGAATAGAAGGTTACAAACCAATTATCTAAAAGTATATACTTGTATTCGTCTATGCCTTAATTACTTTATGAGTATGTGTGTGTGCGTGTAAAAGTGGAGGGGGTAAACGGCACTATATTTACCATACATCGATGCCTCCCTCCATAACTTCCCTGCTTCACTTACGCCCTCCCCCTCCATTTCCCCATCCCAATTCCTCCTCTTTATTTCCACTTCCCCTCTGCCCTCCCCTCTCCCTTTCCAAGCCTCCCCTCCCCCCTCCCCCAATGCATTTATAGTATTGTTAGTTCTCATATTATTTGTCAATGATATTGACTTCAGTTGTATATAGCAAATTAATTAATTGGTTATTCTGTACATATTGTGTGTGTGTATGTGTCCCCAGGACTGGGGTGGAAAAAAGTATTTATATACTTATCATATTATCCTGGTAAAATAAAATTT
>JADBJO010021769.1:8202-28997 GCA_016801955.1 Conus betulinus
ACGAGATCTCAGTACAAAATTGGTATGATCATTTCTGGGGCGTTTTCCATAATTTTGATAGCAGTGTTACAGAAGAAGATGCAAAGTTGATGGAAGAAGATGATGAAATTGCCATTATTTAACAATCTAATATCCAGAGAAGAAGTTGTTGCTGCTATTAATCATTTAAAAGTAGGAAAGAGCGCAGGACCAGACAAAATTATAGCGGAAACGCTAAAGCATGCAAACGCAGCTGTAATCGATTTCCTGTCCATTTATTCACCCAACTTTTTGAAAATGGCACTTTTCCTCTAGAATGGGCTAAATCGATTATATACCAATGCATAAGAAAGGAGATGCTAACAATCCGGATAACTATCGTGGAGTAGCACTTACCAACATTTTAAGTAAAGTCTACTCTCACATACTAAATAAAAAATTAACAAAATGGGCTGAAAACGAAGGAAAGATAGTTGAAGAACAGCAGGTTTTAGAACCAATTACAGCACCATAGACCATATATTCACACTTTACTCACTGGTACAGAAAACACTTACTCTGTAATACGAAGCTTTATGTCGCATTCGTAGATTTTAAGAAAGCATGTGATTCTATAAATCACAATGTTTTGTGGAGTGTACTTCGTAAAGTGGTGTGAATGGTAAATTGTATAAAGCCATTAGGGGTATTTACAGCTCGGTACTTGCGTGCGAAAGTGTCAAGAGTGAGTATTCAGAATATTTCGATTGCCCAAATGGAGTTAAACAACGGTGTCTGTTGAGTCCGCTGCTGTTTTCTTTTTTCATAAATGAACTGGCAGTGGAGTTATCTAGTAAAGGTAGGCATGGTATTCAAATAATACCTGGGGCAGTAGAGATATTTTTGCTACTGTTGCTGACGATGTTATTCTTTTATCTGGCACAGTTATAGGTTGCAAAACCAGTTAAATATCTTAAAAGAGGAAGCAGATCGTTTGTGTTTAACAGTTAACTTGTATAAGACAAACATTGTGGTCTTCAGAAATGGTGGACATCTTTCTTTACACGAAAAATGGGTTTATGGAAACACAAAAGTTCAAGTAGCCAATTCATACAAATACTTAGGAATGATATTTTCAATAAAATTGACGTAAGTTATGCGTGGGAAGAGATTTTCAAGGAAGGGTCAAAAAGGTGTCATTGAAATTATGAGATCTTTAAGGAAGCTGAAATGTGTTGATTGTAGTATATTTTGGAGAATGTTCGACTCACAGATAGAACCTTTACTTACTTATGGAGCTGAAATTTGGGGGTTGCAAAAAAAATCACAGATAGAAAAAGTACACACGTACGCTATGAAGCGTTTTCTTCAGGTACCAATTCATGCATCTAACACTCTTTTATACGGAGAGATGGGCAGATACCCTCTTTATATAAGATCTTATGTGAAGTGTGTTATGTACTGGTTGAAAATGTTGAAGCTTCCACAGTCACGTTTGTGCAGACAAGCTTATGATATGATGCTGGTACAAATGGAACGAGGTAAAGAAAATTGGTCTTATAATGTAAAGAAAGTGCTATCAGAACAGGGCTGTGAAGTAGTGTGGATGTCTCAAGGAGTAGGAAACGAACAGCAGTTTATTGCAGAATTTAAGGACAGACTCATTTGTTCTTTTTAAACAGAACTGGCATTCAGATATGGAAACCAAAGAAAAGTATCGTTGGTTTTTTCTCCTTTAAGAACATATTTTCATTCGGAAAAGTCTCTTAATGTCATTAAAGATAAATGGCAAAGAAGTTGTTACGCAAAATTCAGGTTACGAACCGTCGGTTCAATGCAAACAAAAGATGGTTCGAGTGTGGAACATCCACAGAATCACCATGCCCTTCATGTGGATAAGGGATTGTTGCTGACAGGCAGTGTGTCAGTTTTAGCTTGTGTGGATGTTAGAGCACAGAGGTCATGCTCTCAAGCGTGTCGTCCGTGGGGTTGCAGCATCCTCTGACTTGACTGTCCCCTTCAAAAAAAAAAAAAAAAAAAAAAAAGCTGAATGAGAGGGGCACGCGAGAGCGAACGTGTGTACAGATGATACGGCGCGCGTGTGAGTGTGCGTTGCCGCGCGGCTGTGCGGTGTGTGTGTGTGTGTGTGTGTGTGTGTGTGTGTGTGTGTGTGTGTACGCGCGCGTGTGCGCGTGGGTGTTTTTTTTTTTTTTTTTTTTTTTCTTTTAGATACCTGGCCAGAGTTTCAGGCCGGATTGTGTTGCTCGTGTTTTTCTGGCAAGTTGGCATTCTCGAGATGTCCCTGGGTGGGACTGTAACTGTATTCAGACTTGTTGCAATCTTGGGTTGGTCGATCTTGGGTTTTGATTAAGCACTCGATTCGCTGGCAGCCGAGTGGTAAGGATCCCCATCCTTGGGTAGTGGGCCTCTTTTGTCTACTTCATCGTAGCGCTGCAGCGGGGGACCTAGCCGTTCATTCGGCCGAAGGAAGCCGCTGGTCTTCTGTTGGGATCTCTATCCCTACCCACTGCCACCTCTCCATTGGGTCGTCCAGGACCTGAAAGTTCCTTTCGGTGGGGACTGGTTGGTCGAGTCCCGTCTTCCGTCGAGACTGGGGGCTGGCCGGCACTTCCTTTTCTGACCACCCGCCGTTCTGGTAAGAATTATTTCTGTATATAGAGAAAGTATTTTGTTATCGTGAAACCACCCTTTTCGCAAGTGAAAAAGAGAAAAAAAAAAATGAAAAAGTTTTTTTTTTTTTTTATTTTATCCATTTTCCATCCTGCTTGTAAAAGGGTGTGTAGTCGAGGCGTGTCAGCGAAGCGCTCTCGAATAGTTTTCCGCCCATTCGGAGTGTTCCGATTGTGATTTATGTACTCCGACTCTATTTCTGTTTTCCTTTTACCCAATTCCTGAGTGATTTCTGGGGTAAGGAGGAGCTCATTTCATGGTTGTAAAAAGAATTCCGTATCTTTTGTGGCACCAGGACTATAGGGTTGTCTTTGTGCTAGAATGGTTGGGGGCGCTGCTGTTAACCAAGGAAGGATATATGGATGGTTGATTTCTGACAGCCCAGAAGTCTTGCTGGATATGTTGGTGCCTGACTGGTTGGAATTTATTATTATTTTAAAATATTTGTAATTCAGAACACAGACATGCGAGATGGATGCGGACGTGAATAGGGTGTTCATCCGACTAATATTAAGTCGGAAACAGGGACCTCCCATCGCGACGCCCGCGTTGGTTCCGCTCCTTTCGTATTGTCTGTTCCTGTTCGTCCTGTCTGTCCTAATGTTTTATATTTTTTTTTTATGGATGGACGTATGGAAGGATGAACGAGGCTCTTTATTTTTTTTTTTTTTTTTTTTTTAGTGGGAAAATAAAGGGAGTTAATTTCTATTTTCACACATAGAAAACAAACTGGGGAAATCTTTTTCTAAAAATTAAATGTAGATTTCAAATTATATTTTAACATAGAGAAATTAAGTGATAATAATAAATGGTTCGCACACACTGTTTTCATGTCTTTCTTCACTGCACCAACACATTTAGGTTTTATGTGGAGAATTTCTCTGAAAGACACTGATCTTCGCCGCAGGGCGGTTTTTGTTTTTTTTTTTTTTTTTTTTTGTCTCGGTTTTGGCGCATTCCAGCGCCTTCTACCAAGGCAGGTCGCTGGGAGGCTGGCTCGGTTACCTTGGCGACTGGCAGCTGAGCCAGCAGTGGGGACCTGAACCGGCTACGCAACTGTCGGACTCAGGCACCAGGGAGCAGTCCTCCAAGGCATCTACTACCTGAACCGGCGACGCAGCTGACGGACTCAGGCACGGGGGGAGCAGCCCTCCAAGGCATCTACTGCGAGACGTGGGTCCTGGGCTCCCGTGACAGATGAGCTGAGTGACTTTAAGCTGTGGTGTAGAAGGCGTGGAAGCAGCTGTGTGCCAGCCAAGACAGTATGAATGACTATTTTTTGAATGAGTGGAGTATGGAGGGCATTAGTGTGAAAGGGATTGATTATGTTGTTGTCCTGTGAATTAATGTGTAGGTGTGTTCCTTGCTTTTTCTTCTTTTACTTGGAGGCACATAGCGATTAGTGGGATTTAGGGCAAACAATAGGCGGGTGACCCGGGTTCTGGGGAAAGGTGTATTGGGGTTACTTTGTCCCCTTAAATAGATAGTTTTCTGGTAGGTATCTATCCTTCTTCTCTAATTCCCACCTCTCAGAAACTTGCTCCTCGTCTGTCCTCTTTTCTTCTTTAGTTTTCCCTCGTCCCATATCTGTGTGAATGAGAATATTTATGTCAGTGTTGTGAAAATAATGTTCTTTTTGAATTTACCCCTGCGTTTCCTGGTGTCGGGAGTTTTGGGGTGTCGACTGTGCCTTTCTCCACCACTTACTCCGTCTCCTTCCTAACCCCTAGGTCACTTGACCTTGACAATTATGGTGGAGATGCCGGGGAAGAAGACGTTGAGTGAGTGGTGGTAGAGTAGTCGCTACACCCTCTGCTTACCCCCCACCAGGTCTCTCAGGAGGTTGTGTATGTGTACTGTTAGTGGAGGTTGGTGGTGGGGTGGGCTCTAGAGTAGTAGGGAGCCCAACAGAGCGGACCGTGTCGGGATTGTCGCGGTGGAGATTCTTGCGTTCCGCCAGGGTCGGCGGCATCCTTCCGCGTCCGTAACCGTGTCCTGTCTTGCGTCGTGGTATTTTCCGGGATTTAACTGCCGACATATTCATTTGGATTCCGAACTCCTGTACCTTAGCTCTCATATCTAGCCAGGTGGATAGTGGGGAGTACAGCTTGGGAAGGGACAGGGGGGTCGGTATAGAATAAGTCTTGTCTGTGCAGAGGCAACGGCATCAACGGTTGTGTTGATCAGTAGTGAGCGTGATTTGGCAGTACCCAAGACGACGACTGGGTAGCCAGGTGAGTGTAGGCAGGAAAGCATACGCACACCACTTGGTCGAAATTTGGTGAGGAATTTCCGCTAGGATAATATTCCCCTCTTTAAAAACAAAATATAAGTACACACACACACACACACACACACACACACACACACACACACATAATATATATATATATATATATATATATATATATATATATATATATATATATATATATAGTATACATCTTGTTATATTTCCTAAGTCCTGTTTTGATCTATTATATAACTCTTTTGAGTGGTTATATTTCTCCTTGTGGGTTGAAAAAAAAAAAAGAAGAAATTTTCTTCATTTCCTGTTTGTAAGTACATTTACTTCTAAGTTCTTGTTAATCTAGCTTTCTTTATATTATCTGTCTTTGTATAAGTGAGTGGCGTGTGATGAGAATAAAGTTGTCCAGGAGTGAGAAAGGCATGTGTGATATGGACTCTGTCTAGGTGTCGATCCATTGCGCCTCTTGCCTCTTGTTTATATCACCCCCACCCTCCTTATTTTCTTCACAGTATCCTTGGCATAAGCCTTACCTTAGCTCTCACGCTCGTTCAGTGACAGACGCATTCCGCGCGTGCAAACCGGGCTTAACGTGGCAGACTTTGCGCCGTCCCTTTACTTTTCGTTGAGTCAGGGATTGAGTGGCCGTCGTTTGATTCCGCATTCATCGGCGAGGGGTTGCCGGTCAATAGGCCGTCCCGTGTTGATACTACTTCGCTGCGTTTTTTTTGTCATATTTTATGCCGTCTCGTCCCCTTTGTTAGTTTACCCGTTGTTTACCAGTGGTGTTTGGGAGCAGACAGTCCGTGGAAACCTATGGTCGAGGTTCGATAGCCTGCTTTAATGCTTAAGGCATAGCGACAGTAAGACGGGACTAACAGCGTTTGTTCCATCAGCTGATTGGTAAGCTGGTTTAGACAACTGGTGATAACATGGTTTCTGGCCTGTTTGATATTGTGTGCAGGCGGCACACTAGGGTCTTTAATTGTGTGTGTTCTTGTTGGAAAAAAAAATTGTTATTTATCTGGTTACATTTTCAGCACAAAACTGTTTTGTGCATACTCTGTAAGGTGCGCCTAAGGAACAAGTTGGGTGCTTCCTTTCTCTTGATCGCTCATATTTGCGGGTGTAAGTTGTGAACCGAGTAGGTTTGTTCTGACTACTCGTAAGGCTCACGTGGGCGGTCACACTTGGCCGTTGATTAAGTCGCTGATGGTGTTGATCAGGAATAATTGAGCCAGCGTTTGTTGTAATAACGATATTTTGTACCTACATCACAAGTGTGTCGGCCAGTTTACACACGGAACGGTCAAGGGAGACAACTAGTTTGGTTCAGTTAAGCTGTTGATTTTTCAACGTATGACGCTGTGACGTGGCACAGTGTGATTTCCGCACAGGTTTGTTGTTGTTGCGACTACTCTTGGTCGTAAGCCAGATAGTGTCGGAAAGGTGTTTAGACTAGTTGATCAAGGAAGACAAAGCTAGGAAGGCGACTACCGTGGTGTGGCTACGCTTAGCCTAGACAACACGAACAAGTGTTGTGCTCACCCATAGTTAGCGCCGTCGAGAGAGATAATAATGTGTGTGTGTGTGTGTGTGTGTGTGTGTGTGTGTGTGTGTGTGTGTGTGTGTGTCTGTCTAGTCTCTCTCTCTCTCTCTCTCTCTCTCTCTCTCTCTCTCTCTCTCTGTTGTCTCTGTCTCTCTCTCTCTCTCTCTCTCTCTCTCTCTCTCTCTCTCTCTCTCTCTGAGAACACGGAGACACTTTATAACATACAGACGTACATGCAACAGAAATGCACAAGCATATACACATCCTCAAGGGTGCACACGCTCACACAATACAAACAGTCACACACACACACACACGCACACACGCACGCACGCACGCACGCACGCACGCACGCACGCACGCACGCACACACACACACACACACACACACACACACACACACACACCTAGGGGTGATGGTGATTGTGTGGTGGGGAATTAGGGGAGAATATTGAAAGAGCAGACAAACCAAATAACTAAATGCAAAGATAATTGGTGCCAAGAGGTACTGAACGAAAGAAACGGGAGTGACGGGAACACGCTGAGAAGAAAATACACGAGAGAGATCAAGAAACGGAAATGAATGCAATATGTTCAAAATGACGGCGCCATAAAGAGAGGGGAAAAAAACACCAACAACAGCAAAAGACACTATGAGGAAGACATGATGAAGAAAGAATGAGGTGAGAAGGGGAGGTGGGGGGGGGGGGGGGGGGGGGTACGGGGGGGGGGGGGGGGGGGGGTAGGGGTAGGGATGGGGGGGGGGGGGGTGAAGAAGGAGGCGGACCAAAAAAATGGGTTGACTCTTCTTTTTTTTTTTTTTTTTTTGAGTGGTGTGCATGGGATATCAGATTCGACAACCAAGCACACTGCGACAAGAAGGTAGATGGAAGATCAAAACACTTCCATTCTGCTTTTAATACTCCAACCTCAACCTTCCCCCCCCCCCCCCCCCCCCCCCCCCCCCCACGACACCTCACTCAACCACAACTTCAATTTTCCCATTCTTCTCCCACTCTCTCTCTCTCTCTCTCTCTCTCTCTCTCTCTCTCTCTCTCTCTCTCTCTCTCTCTCTCTCTCTCTCTCTCTCTTGTTTTATTTTCGTCCAAATTTTGCCGTTTACTTCAACTCACACCGCACTTCCACCCCCACCCCACCCCCATCTTCCCACACGCGCACACCTCACACACGGGTTTTTTTTTTTTTTCGTAACTAGATCACAGATTTCTCTTGCTGCTTTTAATCAGAAAAAAAATCTCCCCTGTATAGAAGAAAAGGCTTGGACAACAAACAAAACGATTCTTTAATAGTCATGACTGTTAGTAACATTTGCAAATGCTCTTCTCCCTCGTAGATCTGAAGGAAAATGTATCAAAGCATATGAGAGAGAGAGAGAGAGAGAGAGAGAGAGAGAGAGAGAGAGAGAGAGAGAGAGAGGAGACGAGAGAGAGAGAGAGAGAGAGAGAGAGAGAGAAGACACTGACAGATAGACAGAGAGGTAGAGAGACAGAGACAGACAGACAGAGAGACAGACGGACAGAGAAACAGACAGAGAAACAGACAGACAGACAGACAGAGAAACAGTCAGACAGACAGGTAGACAGACAAAGGGAGGCACGGTCTGTGTTGTAGCTTCTGGCCTTAATCCTCATTGTTGACCAGTACCATGAGAGGCAGAGTGTAAGAAGAAACAAGCATTTCAAGAACCCATTGCATTTCATCATCATCATATCATCATCATCATCATCATCATCATCATCATCATACTACTACTACTACTACGACTACTACTACTACTACTACTACTGCTACTACTACTACTACTATCATCATCATCATATCGTTATCATCATCATCATCATCATCATCATCATCATCATCATCGTCGTCATCATCATCATCATCATCATCATCATCATCATCATCATCATCATTATATTGTTGTTGTTGTTGTTGTTGCTCTGGTTATTTTCTTGTTCATGTTGTTGTTGTTATCATTTCATTCTCATTGTTGTTGTTGTAGTTATTGCTGTTGTTACTGCTACTACTGTTGTGGTGTTAGTCTAAACGGACAAGGGCCTGGGGTTCGTGCGTGTAGAGCGTGCACGGATATTCGTCCACTCCCATAGGACACACACCCCACGATTCGTTCCTGTCTTCCTTGTAGGTTTATTTTCTTCATTTACACCAGCAAACCCACCGGCAGCAGCAACCACCTGTCCAACAAAATGCACAGTCCAAAACAAGAGGGGAAAACCCTTAAGTCCGCTGGACACTGGTATTCCCCCTTTGACGCCCGCCAGTTTATTTACGAATAAACCAGTTAGGCTGTTGTTAGCCAACAACATATCACCCTCAGGGCGCACTCTCTTCGCTTTCAAAACAAGAGGGAACTTATACACTGTTACCAGCGTCAACATACATCACCAACAGCATCAAAGTTTAACTCTTTCACAAAATGATGATTACATGAAAAACAAAATGATAGTTACAACAACAAAAAAAATAATAATAAAGGAATAAAGAGAGAGAGAGAGAGAGAGAGAGAGAGAGAGAGAGAGAGAGAGAGAGAGAACAGAACAGTACAGAGCAGAATTTATTCACTAAGGCCAAGCCCCATTTGAAGGGGTGTGAACATTAATGATCAATATAACCAAAAAAATGTACATGGTAGTGTCTACTTCAAAACTAAATCAAAGACCACATGGTTACGCTTCACCAATTTACAGAGGAAACAAAGAGAAAATCAAAAAAAAACATTACTCTAGTTTGTGCACAATATTATGGGAGGGGGGGGGGGGGGGTGTCTACATGGCCTTTTCCGCTTCCCAGACGTGGGGACCTGTCGTCTTCGTCCTCCTTTGGCACGAGTGGTTTTGCTTTTCCCTTTTCCTTCTCCTTCTGCCTTTCCCCGGGTCTTCATCTGCTTCACCTCCTGTTCATCCACGCCCTGACCTTGCTCCTGTTGGCCGAGACGTCAACACAGCCTGCTGCCCTGGGACCTGGGAGATCCCGATTGTGACGTCGGCACTTCCTCGCCTGTCCTGATATCATGAGGCCACTGCAGTGAGGGGCGTGCGTGAGTGGAGGGTTTGTGGGTGGGGGTGCTGGACTCAAGGTAGCCCCAGAAAGACAGAACAGGGCGGAAGCGGACAGACATGTACCAGAGAATGAACTGTGTTTGGGATGTTTTCTTTGAGGTTTTGTTTTGTTTGATTTTTTATCCTTTGACAGGCCATTAGTTTGTTTTGATTTTTAGATAGATTTTAAGAGTGTTGTTTTTCTTTCTTGTGTGATTGTCATTGTCCACATTTCCCTTTTCCCCCCGGGTTTCAGTAGTGTGGGGTAGGTGAGGTGATTAGGTCCTCTTGGGTGCTGTATTGGGCTAGGGTGGGGGATTTAGTATCATCACTGTTCTATCTAGTTAGTTAGGGCCCCGTCTCTTCATCTCTCGTCAATATCTGTTTAATGTGAATAAATGTTGTGGTTTGTCTATCTCTTGCCCGGTGTGTGATTTGTGCACTTGAGGTCAGGTATTTGTGGGTTCTCCCTCTTCCCACGCGCCTTGTCATTGGTCACCTTAACCAGGTGAACCGTGACAACAGAGAGAAGAGAGAGAGAGAGAGAGAAAGACGCAGTGATTCCGCACCTCTTCATCCTTATCTAGCATGAATTACTGCCCTTTCATCAACATAAATTAGCCACATGTCAGCAGTCTCACCTCTACAACCTTTTCTGTAATCGTCCTGCCATTGGCATCTCTACAAAAGCATAAGTTGCCTGTCGCACATGTCATTAAAGGCAAAACAACCACACAAAAACTGCACCCAACACAACATATTGGACACCTTCCCCGCGATCTACGTCACAAAAATCACAGGGGCTGTACTAGGTTCAGCGCTCCACACAGCCAGCTGTCCAGTAGCAGACCATATTCACAGTCTCCCTGCCAACCACACATCGCTCGGGTGACGTCAAGTTGGAATGACGCGATTTGGTCCCCCCTCCCCCCCCCCTCCCTCCACTATATATATATATATATATATATATATATATATAACATACTGTAATGTTTTCGGATGACGAGAACATGGTGCGATTAAGCAAAACAAAAACACAGTATACAGGGTCTGGTCTTGGGATCAAACCAAACAACATGTATGAACAATATATCTCGCTAAACATTCTCATCCTTACAGAAAACATTAAAGCGATCACCGACCAAAGGATTTAGAACGTAAATCCACAACAGAGATTCATTTTCGAATTCATGCTTGCGCAGAACACACAACGCTAACGTAAATTCAGGTCTTCATTCCTAAGCATGGCATAGCATGTCTGTTCACAAAACCAGCTCTTCCAATCAGTCTACTCTACTCAAGCCAGAAAAGTCGGGAGTTTGTCGTTCTGGGATTGAACGATTATTTACAACACAATAATAGGACACAACTTATAGTTACACATTTACTTACAATTCAGTCTTCTATGCCAAACGGCTGATCGTTCCTTCATGCAGTGAACCAAAGGCCCTCTCTCTCCTCAATGTCTCTGTGACAAAATCCCCGACTCACGGGACGTGTGTTAGCCGACGCGTGTTAACGACAATCTGTCGCCCCTGCCCAATTTGTCGCCCAGGCGACAGATTGGTCTTCAACACCAGGACCAATCTGTCGCAGCGACAGATTGGACCCGGGTGTTGCATATTTTGATGGGATAGACCTTATAGGGAAGACATCATGATTGAGGAGGGGATATTTGAGCGGATAGAAAAAAACACAGTGTTAACGCGAACTACTTTAGAAGCTGAAGTGTTTGTACTCCTGTGGCGGGGTAATAAAGAATCGCGCCCCTGTAACTCCAGGGTATTGGGGCAAATTCTCTCTCTCTCTCTCTCTCTCTCTCTCTCTCTCTCTCTCTCTCTCTCTCTCTCTCTCTCTCTCTCTCTCTCTCTCTCTCTCCTTTTCAGTTCCTAGTAATGCCAGTGCTGCAACAAAACCCAGTTAATTGAAATTCCTTGGGACTACTCCTTGACTTGCTCAGTTAATTTCAATTAGTTAGGTTTATTTTGAGTTTGTGTTTAAGATTGGGCGAAACTTTAGAATAACTCAACACGCGGATAATTTTGAATTTGGATATTTAAAAGTCCATAGGTGGTTTAAAGGCTCTTTCAATTAATCAGGTTTTACTATACAGAATTTACATCACAATGAAAACTGGTCATTCTTGCTGATTACCTGTCATTTGTGTTGTAAGGAGCAGAGAAACTCCCATACCACAACAATACTCTGTCTGTCAACATTTTTTTTTTTTTAAATATGGAATTGGCATCAAACTGATCACTGGTCATTGTCACTGACCACTGATCATCTAAACTGCAAGAAGCACAGAAATATTCATATAATAAACAGTAAGCACTTACGTTTTTCCAAACTGGTCACTGGTCATTGTTGCTAACCACTAGTCATACTACGTTTTAAGAAGCATATACGCCCTATAACACATCAATACAGAATGAGATAGTGAAATATAAATTGACATAAAACTGACCACTAGTCCTCTTGCAGACCACTGGTCTTCTACATTAAAAAAAGAAAGCATTAAACATATCAATACGGTGAAACAGGAAAATGTTAAATTTACATGAAACTGACCACTGGTCAATCTTGTTGACCACTGGACATCTATCTGTAAACTGTACAGAAGCGTTTATAACACACCAATATGCAGTGAAATAGTGAAAACGTGACATTTTCATGAAGCTGACCACTGGTTTTGGCACTGACCAGTAGTTATCTAGGTTGTGAATATTATAAAATTACCATTAGAGCATAGCAGCCTAAGTAGTGAACATTGGATTTTACAATAAACTGAACTACTTTGTGATCACCCCATTCGATAGGGAGAGTACTGGACAGGTAACGTTTATGGCCAATGTTTAATACGATGTCCATATGAACTTACCAAAATAACATAAGCAACATTTTTTGTGTGTTTGCCTACTTTCCAACATGAAATTTATTATCTGGATTTGATAACTAGTTGATCTAACTACTTGACACTTGCATGTTTGATTTTTCTGATTGATTATGCACTCTGAAGATTTCTCAATGTGACCATTCAATAGAAAAAACAATAATAAACTCCTGTCTCATTCCATCACTTTTTGTTAGATTTTATTATCATTTAGCTCTTAGTTTGATGTTAAGGAAAGACAAAAAACTAATAACAAAATTAAAATTAGATAGATAAATAAAAACAAAAGAATGGGGCACTCCCCAGACTTTCTCTCACAATTGGAGAAAGTGTGGGGGTGCCCTCATACTGTCTCTCACATGGGAGAAAGTCCGAAAGGGGAAGGACCACACTTTCTCTCAATCCCGCACTTTCTTCTTAAGTGAGAGAAAGTGAGCCCCCACACTTTCTCCTAAAGTGAGAGAAAGTGTGGGAATGAGTGAAATGGGCCCAACATCAACTCACTGAGAGCAAGGTAAGTTGGTGACAAATTGGCCAAGGGGCGACAGATTGGACAGTGAAGTGCGCGACCCAATCTGTCGCCCTCAAAAGCTTAGAATGGACCAATCTGCCGCCTGGGCGACAAACTGGTCCTGGTATTGAGGCCCAATCTCTCGCCGGACGACAAATTGGGCAGGGGCGACAGACTGGTCGTTACCAGACGCGTCTCGTGACCACAAGAGTCATCAGGAAAATTTCAAACTAGGGCGTAAGCGGATTGGATGCTTCGAACAATGGGGACGGTTCTTCCATAAAGCTTACGCCACAAAGCGATAGCAGGGACCATCCACGCTACACGCACCTACCTATGGTGTCCTAAGTGTGTCAACACACGGGAAATTTAGAGGATTGTCCATCCGCTCACACAAATGCTTTTTTTTTTTGTTTTTAACTCCACAAGACTATCATTCATTCACACACACACACACACACACACACACACACATACACACGCACACACACACATGCACGCGCTCGCGCACGCACATGCACACACCCTGCATGCACGCACGCACGCACGCGCACGCACCGCGCACGCGCACGCAAGAGGCACACACACACACACACACACACACACACACACACACACACACACACACACACACACACACATCCTCCGGACAGACTATCCCGTTGATCGTACCTTCTGCGATTAGTAGGAGATAATGCATTCGCCTTTTAAAATCTTTTCTTTTCGATCTTCTGTGTTGATTTCGGACTTTGCTTGCTGATTGATTTTTGTTGTCTTTCTGGTGATGGAGGTGGTGGTGGGGTTTGTTTATGTTAATGTTTGTTGTATTGTTGTACATTGTTGTTCATGTTATTGTACGCAGAGTGGAGACAACCACTGCATCCTTTGTTCACTAGCAACATAAATACGGTTATGTCCCCTACATTATGTCTGATCGATTTGGCTTGAACACTTTCTTGCGCGCGCGAGCATGTGTGTGTATGTGTGCGCGCGCGCACACACGTGTGCCCAAAACTGCTCTTCAGTGAACGATTCAGCCCTTTGATTGATTGGATGACGGATATTTTGACATTCCTCTTTTCTTTCTCCTCAGAGCGCTGCAATCTTTGGTCCCCTTAGCACAGGTTATATGTGGTGATGAGGAACAGATCGTTGTCTTCACTGGCGATTTTTTTTTTCTCAAGGGAAAGAGAGGACCCACAGCCCTGTAAATACTGCTGACTGGTGCTCGACTGGGATGAAGCATTTTGACTTGGTGGGTCTGGTGTTATTTGATATCAAACTGTTCAGAGAACACGAAGGAAAGGGATCAGTATCATGCCTCGCCTTCACGCTATTCGCCTTTTGTCGGAGTCCCCTGTACTCGTGCAGCGTACTGATCACTTCTGGGCTCCGCAGTCACTGTGCACACCCTGATAGAATTGTTCGTCGGCTGAGCCGCCCTCTCAGGTAATTACGTACATCAGCTTGTTACTGTCTACTGTTCACTAAGGGCAGTGCTCTGTACCACATGTGTGTGTGTGTGTGTATGTGTGTGTCCAACTGGACAGTTTGACACTGTCAGTGGCGACATGTGGCGAGCACATAGGGTAAGTGTGACACACAGAGAGAGAGGAGAGAGAGAGAGATGTGAGAGAGAGAGAGAGAGAGAGAGAGAGAGAGAGAGAGAGAGAGAGAGAGAGACGAGATAAGACTAAGAGAGAAAAAGATGAATGCCTTTAGTAAGCGCCATTGAACTTCCGTCTAGCGAAGAGCAGAGCTATTTGTCGTCTCCATTCTTGATGTACGGATGCTGAAGTGACTTTCACTGTCTGCTGTTCAAGGTAATGGAGAAACGCTCACCGTGCGAGTCCACCGAGGTGGGAAGCGAGTGTCAACACTCTTCCCTATCCGCTCAGCTATGTATTCCAGCTGTCTCTAGAATCCCACCAAAATTTCACTCAGTTATTTCCAAGGTGCGATAAACTTGAATATTACGGCAGCCCGGCCAGTAACAAATGAAATGCTTTACTTACGAACCTGTCGTTCAAATTCAGGTCACCGACTACAATTGGATTTCTACCACAGAAGTAGTATCATCTTCTGTTCCATCTTCTATGCCACCTCAGTGGTACTGCACCCACGCCACTCATTCGAACCTCTCGCCAACACCACTATGATACTATGGATTTCTGTTCTGGTCTGAGACTGCATGAGAGAGTTGTATTGTACGCTTCCTTTTATAATGTATCCATATACATATACATTATTTTATAATGAGATACAGACATCGGCAATGTTGGTCAAGAAATTTGTGCAAGACTGTCACAGAGGCATCCATGAAGTAGATGAAACTCAACTCTGTGATCCCGGTCTTCTGGATTGAGCCCATAACAAACTCATCTCTTGGTAGAAGCCAGTCAGAGCAGAAAAATCCCACGAGTATATGGCTCTGATGGGATTCGAACCCATAACCTCCCATTCGGGACTCCTTGACGCTAACCACTTCACCCTGGCGGCTGGTAGAACTGCTGGTATTTGTTTACTCTTTGTGGGAGCATAGAAAACATGTCCCTAGAATATGTTGAGCAATTTACATCGATCCCCACCCCCACCCCCCAACTCAATTTTAAGATGAGCGAGTTATTCTTAGCCCATGACGCAATGAAGAGCAATGAGAAGGATCACAAAGATAGTTAAGATCACGTACCGAGACAATCCAGATTTATAATCTCAGTTCGTGCCTTACAGCAAATAAATCTTCGAATGATGTGAATGGTCAGGTTAGGATTTGGATACATGTTGACCCTACTTCCACTCAGTTTCATGATGTCAGTGCAGCCAGTTTCATCTTCTGCTGGTATTGTTTTGTTTGGGGACTCGCTGAAATTGCCGGCTGTCGTGCTGAGGCACATGCTGTGGATGTCTGGCTCAGTTGCAGCAGGCCAACGTCATGTTTGGCTGTGGCAGTTGGGACTCTGTCGTGTATCGTGTGTGCTCTCTTCTTTACTATATCGACCGGTTCCACATACACATTTTACACCCCACAAAACTTGACAATTTCTTTAAAACAATCTGCAGGAATTACCTGCAAAGGTACGTGACAAGAAAGCTTAAAAGTTGAATGACTAAAACTAAAAAACTAAAGCTAAAACACTTCAGCTGTAGTAATGTTTGTCTAAATCTGAAAGCAGCTTCCCGAGTTGTAATAATTCCTTGGGGGGAAAAAAAAACTTAAAATAATTTTAAAAAATCATTTCAATGCTTTTCTTTCTCTTGGAAGATGGTCTGATTTATCTTTGTCGTAAAAGGTTTTTGAGATTTTAAAAAAAAAAATGATAACCCTCCTCAAACATGCTACAGAGGTGTCGTGTTTGATGTGGATTTATTATAGACTTGTATGTAGGGGGTTATTTCATCTTCAGGATTTCCTCTCTCGTGACATAGTGCAACTCCCGTGCCATTCACTTCAGCTTCTCCACATACAGGCATAACCAGACTCATCCCATTGCTGTGCACCGGTTTCAACAGAAGGTCGCTGTGAGGCAAACCCCTTTGAGGAGACGCTGCATTTCTGCTGAGTCATTTTTGGTGGCGTTCAGTGATGCCTGTTCTGATACATCGTCGGCAGGATATCGCCTAATAACGCCCCCCCCCCCCCCCCCCCCTCTCCTCCGCCCTCCCTCCACATCTCACACCCAGCCTCTCCTTGCTATTGCTCCCCTTTTCCCTGTACTCTATATGGTGTGTGTGTGTGTGTGTAGTCTCTCTCTCTCTCTCTCTCTCTCTCTCTCTCTCTCTCTCTCTCTCTCTCTCTCTCTGTTAGTGCGCGCATGAGCGCTCGCACTTGCGTTCTGTGGGTGTACGTTCTTGCTTGCGCGTGATTTGCTTCCAACAATGTTCACTTTCTCTTCTCTTTATAGGGAAATGTTTCAGATTAAATGTGTGTGTACATCATCATCATCATCATCATCATCATCATTATCATCATCATCATCATCATCATCATCATCATCATCATCATCATCATGACCATAGTCGTCGTCGTCGTCGTCGTCGTCGTCGTCGTTGTCGTCTTTATAATCATTCTCCTCCTCCTCCTCCTCCTTCCCTTTCCTCTTTTTTCTTCTTCTCCTCCTCCTCCGCATTCTCCTTCATTTAATTGTTGCTACTGGAAAAAAAAAAAGAAAGAAACAGAGAGGCCTGATCATTAATGACATCGTTAAGATCATTGTCATTGTCACTATTACGATGACCATTACGGCCTAATCATTAATGACATCGTTAGATCATTGTCATTGTCACTATTACGATGACCATTACGGCCTAATCACTAATGACATCGTTAAGATCATTGTCATTGTCACTATTACGATGACCATTACAGCCTAATCACTAATGACATCGTTAAGATCATTGTCATTGTCATTATTACGATGACCATTACAGCCTATCACTAATGACATCGTTAAGATCATTGTCATTGTCACTATTACGATGACCATTACTACTTTTTCAAGCTTTTGTGGTTCTTGTCATTTCCGTCGTGTAACGTATTTATCGCACGAACGGATTTTGTGCGTGTGGGTCGTAGAACTATTATACAAAAGGAATTGAGCTCAGATACCAAGGGAGAGTATAGGTAGAGGCAACACGCTTGGCTGCAGAGTGAGGTGAGGAGGATCGACTCGCATCTCCACCAACTATCACACGAACGGATGTTTGTGCGTGTGGGTCGTAGAACTATTATACAAAAGGAATTGAGCTCTGATGTATTAGGGGATGTTACTAGAAGATTTGGGGATGTTGGGGATCTACTAAAGTAATTGTGGGATGTTAATAAATCGACACTGCAACTGACTAATGACTAAGATTCCTATGTACCGTTATCGAGAGAGAGAGAGAGAGAGAGAGAGAGAGAGAGAGAGAGAGAGAGAGAGAGAGAGAGAGAGAGAATGACGCATTCAGTCAGAGATTAGGCTGAAGGTGAGCAAAGTGTAGGTTCATGTTCAGAAACATACCAAACCGAAGATAGGACGAGGCAGAATATAATATAACATCCTTTCAATAAACAGGCTCTTAGAATTTTACACGTATTTATTTTGACTACAAGTTATAACAGACATTCCCAGGAAATCTAACTCTCAACTAAGACCTTCTCTGTCTAGACTAATAAAAAGATACACAAAAACACAGAACTCACATACCTTAACGCCATGATCACTGTGGCCAGGCCCGAAGGCCGAGAGGCCCAGCAACACCTTGACTCGCCTAGAGGATGCCAGGGAGGGGAGCTCTGGAAGTTGATATCTTTGGTTTATATAGCTTTTGCCCGAGTGTGAATTGAATAACTGTGTAGCGTGGCACGTCTTTGACACAGACAGAGAACGCCAGGCACTGGACATTATCGAGGTCTGGTTTTCATTACTGACCCACTGCTCAGGGATGGGGGGGGAAGGGGGAGGGGTGTAGCAATGTGAGGGGTGGGGGAGCAGGAGAGAGGGGACCTAGCATGTCAATGCATCCGGGTAGGTAATGAACGGATGTACCGCTCGGGGAGGGGGGGGGGGGGGGGGGGGAGGGAGGGGCTTTTAGAATGTCTCTCAGGCGTCACGCTATAGATCAAGGCAATCAATGGATCGGTCCATCCTGGGTAGGTAGAATGACCGGATGTAACAGCTCGGGGAGGAGGGAATGGCACTGGAGAGGCTCAGAATGTCTCTCAGGCTCTGTGTGTGTGTGTGAGTGTGTGTGTGTGTGTGTGTGTGTGTGTGTGTGTGTGTGTGTGTGTGTGTGTGTCTGTGTGTCTGTGTGCCTGTGTGTGTGTAGCTCCTATGTATAATTCTGTGATATATTCTTCAGAACCGATTTTTCAGAGCAGTATCCAGTCTGCTCTCTACCAGGGTAGAGCGCATCGTCATCAAGGGGTACCTCTGGCTTCCTTCTTTTTCCTTTCTGTCAGCGCCTGTCGCTATTTGAATACTGATACAGGTGGCCTCATCTGCCGACCACATTTCTTTTGGTGCCAGGGCCATCGATCTTTAAGCTAAGCTTAGTAGATGAGGTCTTCAAGAATCGCCCCTTTTAAAAGAAAATACGAAACGACAGGCAAAGAAAAGAAGAAAAGGGGAGATAAAGCGACCAGATCAAATACCCCGGAATTTATCAGAGGGTAAAATGCACCAGAGAGGCCCGTGGTTGAGCGGTTAGAGTCTTTGTCTGCGGAGCTGACCGTCGTGAGTTTGAACCACTTTAGAGGTCGACTCATTCGGCTTGAAACGGAGTTACTGAGGGCGGAAAATAAAGTAAAATGTAGAAAAAGATGGGGTTAGTTACCACGTGGACACAGACAAATAAAGTACAGGACAAAACACAATGCATTTTGACCTCTTGGGTCTTCTTCTGGCAAAGACAAATGACATTTAGGAAAGTGAAAACGAAGAACGAGAAACCACTTATCTTCTCATAATTGGCGCAAAAACAAAATGAAGAAACCATTTTTTTTTTCTAAATTCTAACCTTTGGCAAATAAAGGAGTGGGTCGAACACTAGAGGAGATAAGAAGAGAGAAAAGAGAGAGAAGAGGTAGGGGGGAGGTGAATGCTCTGCTGGGAAATTCGAACTCCTGTCTGGAAGCTTCCACATTCTTAGGCTTACCCGCTGTCCCCAGGGCCAGCACTGTCTGCTCCCATTCCTCCCCTCTCTATCCCCCTCCCGTCCACCAATCCGCCAGGGCAACAGAAGGACAGAGATCAGTCGTCTGGTTGTGATTGGGGTGTTCAGACCATAGTTTCTATTGGTTGTGATCGGGGTGTTCAGACCATAGTTTCTATTGGTTGTGATTGGGGTGATGACCATAGTTTCTATTGGGGTGATCAGACCATAGTTTATATGGGTTGTGATTGGGGGTGTTCAGACCATAGTTTCTATTGGTTGTGATTCGGGGTGTTAAAGCTATAGTTTCTATTGGTTGTGACTGGGGTGTTCAGACCATAGTTTCTATTGGTTCTGATCGGGGTGTTCAGACCATAGTTTGTATATGTTGTAATTTGCTTGTTCAGGCCATAGTTTCTATTGGTTGTTGTGATTGGGGTGTTCAGACCATAGTTTGTATATGTTGTGATTGGCTTGTTCAGGCCATAGTTTCTATTGGTTGTTGTGATCGGGGTGTTCAGACCATAGTTCGTATATGTTGTGATTGGCTTGTTCAGGCCATAGTTTCCATTGGTTGTTGTGATTGGGGTGTTCAGTCTATGGTTTCTATTGGTTGTGATCGGGGTGTTCAGTCCATAATTCCTATTGGTCATGATTGGGGTGTTCAGGCCATAGATTTTATGGGTTGTGATGGGGTGTTCAGGCCATAATTCCTATTGGTCATGATTGGGGTGTTAGGTCATAGATTCTATGGGTTGTGATTGGGGTGTTCAGGCCATAGATTCTATGGGTTGTGATAGGGGTGTTCAGGCCATAGATTCTATGGGTTGTGATTGGGGTGTTCAGGCCATAGTTTCTATTGGTTGTGATCGGGGTGTTCAGACCATAGTTTCTATTGGTTGTGATCGGGGTGTTCAAGCCATAGTTTTGTATATGTTGTGATTGGCTTGTTCAGGCCATAGTTTCTATTGGTTGTGATCGGGGTGGTCAGTCCATCTTTTGGTTTGGTTTGTGATTGGAAGCAGTGACACAAGCACTCCACTGGCTTACATCCATAAGCCAGTTTTAAACTCAACAAACCATGATCCTGACTGACTCCATGAACCTACTTCAGGGAGTGAAAAGTGGAATGGGGAGCCATGCTTGGAATGAAACTAATGCGCAGCCTTCCATTGGAGAGACTCATATGGATGTACTGCCTGGACATGCTGGAGAACGAGAGAGCAGACACA
>JADBJO010021770.1:0-12500 GCA_016801955.1 Conus betulinus
AGAATGTTTCCCCCATAAATGAAACGCAGTGTTTTCAGTTTTGTCAGGAGCAAAAGCCCGACTCGATGAATCGCCTCCTTTTCAGCTAGTTAAAGATTGGGAAGGAAGACTTAGGGAGAGGGAGGAGAGGGAAGTGGAGGGGGTATGCGAGGAAGAGAAAGGCGGAGGGGAGGACAAGATGTGCGATAGCGGAGCAGCATGTCAAATTATTTGTTTCAAGACCGTTGGCTTTCGTGGTTTTCCAATTTAGGGAATACAGTGTGGTTGTTGCGCCTCTTTTTGTGCAGGAGAAACTAATCATCCCCGCAGACGGCAGTAAGGTCAGAGGAAGGGTATCTTGTGCTTTTATGAAACGTTTTTTTCTTCCTTTCTTTCTTCTTTTTAGGTTTTGGAAAATGAACGGAGAAAAGAATTGCAAGGGGAGATGTAGACCTGAATAAGGAGTCTGTTGTATATATCCCGTCAACCTCTCTCTCTCTTCTCTCTCTCTCTCTCCTCTCACACACACAGCACACACACACACAAAAGCTTATAAACAAGCTCCACACACAACACAACACCACACACCACACACACACACCACAGCTTAACACAAGCTCACACACCACACACACACACAAGCTTCACACAAGCTCACACACACACACACACAACACTACACGCACATTAAAGGTTGGGAGAGCAGAACTTCTTTTCCTGGAGAGAGAGAACGACAAGTCCAAACACGGGCAAGGAGAGAGAGGTAGGGAGAGAGAGAGATGATGAGAAGAGAGCGGAGACGAGACCGAGAGAGAGAGAGTTCCATTTCATGGTTTTTTGACGTTGGTAGTGTCAAGTCGCCGAACGATAAAATAGTGACCTCTTTTCTATTTCACAAGAACACACACACACACACGCACCACGCAGGCACACGCGCACTCTCGCTCTCACAATAAGCAATGTTCCACCATGGGTACTATAAAAACTACCAAAGTCCGTCCATGAAGATGCCGGATCCCTTATTGGCCGACGAATTTTTCTTCTGACCGTGTGCAAACATTTGAATGACATGCAATGTTGTTCATGTTGGTGTTGTTGTTGCACCTTTCGAAATGCAAAAAAGACAGTATTTTTGAAGTCTGATTATCCCGACGATGTAATTGGTATTCAATCAGTTGCTCGGTTTCATTTCAAAGCACAGAAGAGAAAGACAAAAATAATGAATAACAATAACTATAATAAAACCAGGAGACGGATGATGCTGGATAATGTCAATTTATGTTTTGAAACAAATGAATGTAAAAATGATTGAATGGTGGTCGAGAGCGCCTGTTCAATTTCACGAGACGGAAAATTCATTTTTGATATTATTGGTAACGAGCGATACAATTTGAGAGTGGTATTTCTTTGAATTTCATTTGCATATTCTCGTTTCTGCACACTTTTTTTCTTCAATTGATCTGATGAAAATGAGTTGTAATGAGTTTTTGTGACCCCCCCCCCCCCCCCCCCCCCCCCCCCCCCCCCCCAAGAGAAAAGTCAAATCATGTTTATTTATTACCCTCCCCCTTGACCGACCATATATAGTTAAAAATCCTTTTCCAGGTCTGAAAACTCTCCTCTCTCTCTCTCTCTCTGTCTCTCTCTCTCTCTCTCTCTCCTCCTCTGCGGGCGCGCGCGCCGCGCGGCGCGCGTGTGTGTATGTGTGTGTGTGTGTACGCGCTTGCTTGCTTATGCGCGCATGTGTGGGTTTGTGTTTAATGAATTATTAGAATTCGATCGTCATGCGCGCGTGTCCTGATATGGCCTCTTGTGGTCTGCTGGGCTATGAAACGACATGAACTGAGTGCGCGCACGCGCACGATTGTGTGTGTGTGTGTGTGTGTGTGTGTGTGTGTGTGTGCGTGCGTGCGTGCGTGCGCGCGCTGCGTGTGTGTATATGTTGGTTGTGGTGTTCGCGCGCGGCGTGTTGCGTGTTCTCTGTGTGTGTCCGTCTGTGTGCTTGTGATGGTTGTGCGTGCGTGTGTGTGTGTGTGTGTGTTGTGTGTGAGAAGAGAGAGAGAGAGAGAGAGTGAGGGTTGTACAAGGGCATGTCGTGTTCCCTCCAGTCCAGTATTGATTGGAATATGTCGCCGACTTGATTCTCTCAGAAGTGATGATTCTAACAAGAGGCCGAAAGGGCTGGCTTGCTTTCCTCCTTGCCCACCCCTACCTACGTTTCCTGCTCCCGTCATCCTTGTTCCCCTCCCTGACCCCTCCCGTCCCTCAACCCCACCCTCAACCCCCCCTTCCAATTGCTCTCTAGCCTCACTCCTCCCGTCTCTGAAAAGGTTATCCGTTCTCTCTCTAGCTGGTGTATTGTGGTGTGTGTGTGTGTGTGGTGTGTGTGTTGTGTGTTGTGTGTGTTATGCGCGCAGCGCGTCGCGTGGCGCGTGGTGTGTTGTGTGGTGTGTGTGGTGTGTGTGTGTGTTTCTCCCTGTTCTATTGTGTTTGTAGACACTCACGCTTTTGGCTTTGTTTTACATTGCTGAGAGAGAGAGAGAGAGAAGAGAGAGAGAGGGGGGGGGGGTGGAGGGGTGGGGGGGGGTGGGGGAGGTAAGGAGAACAGGACTCAGAGAGAGAGAATTTGAGCTTTTTTATCTTAATTTTTGGCCGTGGTGTGTTATGGCGTCGATTTCTTATGTGCAAAAATAAATGGGTGAAGGAACGGGAAGACAGCCATTCCGACACACACACACCCACACACCACACGCACATACCAAAAATAGAAGCGTCATAAAAACCAAGCGTAACGCTTACTTTCCCGCTCCGCGTTTGATGGCCTTTTTTTTTTTTTTTTTTCCCTTCTAGGATCATTCCTGTTTCTGGGTCAGAGAAGCAATTCCTTTTCCGTTTTTGCATTCCCCCTCTGTTGATGTTGAAGGTTTTCCGGTTATTGTTGTGGTATGTGCTCTCCCCCTCTCTCTCTCCTCCATCTCTCCTGTCTGTCTCCCTCCTCTGTCCCCTGGCTTCTTCTCTGTCCCCCTGCTGTCTGTCTCTGCCTGTCTGTCTGCGTGTCTGTCTCCTCTCTTCTCTCCCCCCCCCCTCCGTCATCTCTCCCTCTGTCGTCCTACCTCACACAGCTCTCGGTTTGTGTTTGTGTGTGTGTGGTGTGCCGTGCGTGCGTGCTCGCGCACGTGCGTGCGTCGCATGTGTTATGTATGTAATGTATTTGTAGCTGTGTGTGTTTGTGTGTGTGTGTGTGTGTGTGTGGTTGTTGTGTGTGTGGGTGTCTGTGGCCTGCCTGCCCTTCTGTCTTCCCTCTGTCCCCCTCTCTCCTGTCTCCCTACTCTCTTTTCTGTCCCTCTTGTAGTCTCAACTTCTCTCCTCTCTCTCTCTCTCAATCTCCTCCTCTCTCTCTCCCTCCTGTCTGTCTGTACACACGTTCATCTGTCTGGTTCCCGCACTCTCACCCTCCTCTCCATTGCTCTCTCCTCTCTCTCTCGTCTCTCTCGCTCTCCTCTTATCTCCTCTCTCTCCCTCTCCTGATCTGTCTGTATGTCTGGTTTGAAATCCCTGTTCCTGCTTCCCTGTATTCTCCGAGTCCTACTCCTGGAGATCTCTTTCTCCTCTCCTCCCCTCCTGCCCTCTCTCTTTCTCTCTCTCGCTGAGACTTTCTGTCCCTCCTCTCTTCTCTGCGTGGGTCCTGTCGGTGCTGCTTTTCTGTCTAGTCCCCTCCCTGTTGCTGCCTTCTCCTTATCTCTCCATCTAGCTGCGGCTCTCCTCTCCTCTGTCCTCTCTCCTCTCTCTCTCTTTCCTCCTCTCATAGTCCTCTCGGGTTTTCTTCCCGTTCTAATCTCCTTCTCCTCTTCTGGCTGCTGTCCGTTCTCTTGTTTCTCACTAATGTACGCCAGTCGCTTTGGAAATCCACTGTGGATTTCTTTTTCTTTCTTATTTCCGAGTCCTAACTGTGGGAGTATATCTTTCTCAACTGTAGACTCCTACTGTCTGGGTATCTTTTTTCTCTCATTGGTGATTTTTCTGTAGATGCATTCCCATTTTGGAAATAGACGTTGTGGCTTTTTTCTCTCTTAAAACCCTCCCTGTAGATGTATTTCTCATTTTGGAAATAGAGACTGTGGCTGCTTTTTCTATCTATAAGTCCCTACTGTTTTATGTCTTTCTCACGATGGCATAGCACTGTGGATGTTTTTTTCTCGACTTGGAGGTCCACTGCCAGATGCCTTTGTTTGTTTTTTTTTTACTTGGAGGTCCACTGCACATTCCATGCCTTTACCTTTTTTTTACTTTTTAGACTTTCTCACTTTGAATAAGACTGGATCACCTTTGAAGCCCCCATCATGGATATCTTGTCATTTTTGAAGTCCCATCATGGATATCATTGTCACTTTGAAGTCCCATCATGGATATCATTGTCACTTTGAAGCCCCATCATGGATATCATTGTCACTTTGAAGCCCCATCATGGATATCATTGTCATTTTGAAGTCCCATAATGGATATCTCATTTGTCACTTTGAAGCCCCATCATGGATATCATTGTCACTTTGAAGCCCCATCCATGGGATATCATTGTCACTTTTGAAGCAGCCCATCATGGATATCATTGTCACTTTTGCAGTCCCCCTCATGGATATCATTGTCACTTTGAAAGATAGCCATCTGGATATCATTTCACTTTGAAGCCCCATCATGGATATCATTTCTCACTTTGAAGACCCCCATGGGGTGATATCATTGTCACTTGAAGCCCGCATCATGGATATCACTCTCACTGTGAAGCCCCATCATGGATATCATTGTCACTTTGAAAGCCCCATCATGATCAGCATTGTCACTTTGAAGCCCCATCATGGAAGCCCCAGCATCATTCCTGTCACTGTGAAAGCCCCATCATGGATATCATTGTCACGGTGAAGCCCCATCATGGATATCATTCTCACTTTGAAGCCCTATCATGGATATCATTGTCACTGTGAAGCCCCATCATGGATATCATTCATTCTCACTGTGAAGCCCCATCATGGATATCATTCGTCCTTTGAAGCCCATCTGGATATCATTCTCACTGTGAAGCCCATCATGGATAATCTTTCCTCACTGTTGAAGCCCTATCCATGGATATCAGTCCGGCACTGTGAATACCCCCTCATGGATATCAATCTCTAAATTTGAAGCTTCCCCATCTTGGGTATCGATTATCAACTGTGAAGATTCTATTATCAGTGGTTCATTCTCACGTGTGAATGCGATAGCCCATCAATGGATATCATGGTTCTCACTGTGAATCTCTTATGCATGGATGATATTCTCTAACTGTGAAGTTCCCCATCAGGCTGGAATTCATTTTCAACTGTGAAGCCCTATTCATTGGATATCATTCTTCACCTGTGCAAAGCCCTATCTCATGGATATAATTCTCACTGTGAAGGACTACGCCAATCATGGCATTAGCATTCTCAATTTTGAAACTCCATCATGGATCTCATTGTACACTTGAAAGTCCCACCTACACGGATATCGTTGTGGGCACTCTTTTAGCCACACCATGGATAAGCACATTCTCGCTCTCTTTGTAAATGCACGCGGTGGATTTCTGTCCCTTTTCTGAAGTTGAGCTCAGCTCCTGTTTGTCGATCATTTCCTCGTTATTGGATTTGTTTTGGCCTGGAATTTTAAATTCCACATCTGTGGATTTTCCTTCTTTTTCTCATTTTGGTCAAGATCTTTGAGCAATGTGGATTTTGGCCTCTCGTTTTGGTGGTTGATCTCCAATGTTTGTAAAGATGCTCAGTATGGGGTGTCTCCTCTCACCTCATTCCTTTGTCATTCTCATTGTGGCGCCATATCTTTCAAAAACGTTTGTCGCCATTCCTCAATTGTGAGATTTTGTTTTAAAAGGAATTTTCCTTTCAATTCTCTTTTGGGCACATTTTAGCTTCTGCTCTGCTTGCTTCCCCACCTCCTCCTTTCCTTCCTCCTTCCCTTCCTTTTTTCCTTTTTTTCCCTTTTTCCTCCTCCCTTTTTCAGAGAACCCAGCATCTCCCTTTCCTCCTCCTCCTATTTCTTCTCCCTTTCGTATGTATTCATTTTTCTTCTTTCCTTTACTTGACTTTCTCCTTTCTCCGCTTATTACTTGTTGTCTTTGTCTTTGTTTTTATTCTTTCTTTGTCCCCCGTACCCGTTTTTCCACTTTTCGTCCTCACTTTTTATGTTTTTTCGTGGTTATCTTTGTTTTATTTTTATTTTTTGTTTTGTTTAGTTTGCCTTTTCCGCGTCTATTCGTTCGAGTTGTCTTTCTTTAATCTTTTATTGTTGTTTTTCTGAAGGTCCCTCTTTCCGGTCTTCCTTTTCTTCCTCTCTCTGCTCCCATGTTCTTTTTTGCCCCCCTTTACACCCTTATTTCCTTCCCATGCCCTTTCTAATTAAACCTTCCCCCGAAAAGATGTCCTAAAATTTTTGTTAATTATTTATATTAATTTGAATAATGATTTAATTATTTATTTATTTATTAGTTAAAATAATTTTTAAAATTTTTTTAGAATTTAATAAATTTTTATTTATTTTATTTTCAATTTTTTTTTTATTTTCCCACCCCCCTCTATTTATTTACCCCCCCGATTCGTTTTAATTTTTTTTTATTTTTTTTTTTAATTATTTTTTTATTATTTTTTTTTTTTTCCCCCCCCCCCCCCCCCCCCTCTATATTATTTTTTTTTTTATAAAAATTTTTTTTTATTTTTTGTTATTTAATTTTGATTTATATTTTATTTTATTATAAATTATTATTATTTTTTTTATTTTTTTTATATTTTTTGATTTTTTTAATATTATTTTTTAATAATTATTTTTAGTTAAGTTTTTTTTATTTTTAAATTTTTTTTTCATTTTTTATTTAATTTTTTATTGTTATTATTTTTATATTATTTTTTTATTTTTTCTAATATTTTCTTTTTTTTAAAATTTATTTATTTATTTATATTTTTTTTTTATTTTTATTAAATTTAATAATTTTTTTTTTTTTTTAGATTTTCACATTTTATTTTTTATTTTTTTAATTTTTTTTTTTTTTTTTAATATTTAACATTTATTTTTTTTTTTATTAATTTTTTATATTTTTTTTTTTTTTTTAATATTTTAATTTTTTTTTTAGTATTATTTTATTATTTTTATTTTTTTTTATATTATTTTTATTTATATTTTAAATTTATTTTATAATTATTATTATTTTTTTTATTTTGTTATATTTTTTTTTTATATTATTTTTTTTTTTATTTTTTTTTTATTTTATTTATATTTTTTTTAATCTTTTATATAATTTTTTTAAACTTAAATTTTTTTTTTTTTATTTAATTTTAATTGATTTAATGTTATTTATGTATTTTATTATGTTATATTATTTGTTAAAAATTTTTTGTATTATTATTTTTCCCCCCTAGTAATTAAAATGTATTTTAATTTGTTTTATTTTTGTATTTTATTTATGTTTGTTTTTTTTATTTTTTATTTTTTTTTTATTTTTTTCTTTTCTCCTCTTCCTCTGTTCTTGTTTCCTCGTGTTTGTTTGTGATCTTTTTCCGTCTTCGTGTTCTTGTTTCGAACGTTCTTGTTTATGCTCTTGTTTTTGTTTGTTGTTGTTTTGTGTTCTTCTCTTCTTCTTCTTCTTCTTCCTCCCTTTCAAATCATTTTCCCGCCTTTCTTGTGTTTTCTACACCCCCACCTTATCCGTCCAGTCCTGGTGGTCCTTTGTCCCGAACCGTGGACCCTAGGATCATTTTTCCTGGCCATCCTCGCTTCATAACTCTGGCCAAATGACTTTTTCCTGCCCGGCCCTGGTCCCCGCGGGAGCCTCGGGTGCGTGTCTTGTGAAGAATTTCATGTGCGGGGCCCCCCTGCTCTCTGTCCTGTCCTCCCTGCCTGGCTGGGTGAAGGCGTGGGCTGTACCGCTCGCTGCTCCTCCGAGGGACACACGCACACCGCGCACGCACGTTCCGGGCCCACTGGCGTGTGTTTGTTTGGTTCAGTGTCTTGCGGAACGAACGGGGCACTGCCGGGAAAAGGTAGGAGGAATGGTGAGACAATGTGGAGTTGGAGAAGGACGTGAACAGGTCCGGGTGGGGTGGTTGGGGAGTGGGTGGGGCGGCGGGGTGGATAGACATTGGATTGTCCTGCAGGTCAGTTTGGTTGGTGGGGTGGTTGTGGGCGCGCGTGGTACATGTAAGTGTGTATTGCAGGTGTTGGGTGGGAAGTTAAGGGTGCGGTTGCGCGTGTGCAGTAAACGAACAAGAAAAGACTTGGGAACAGGCGCGCGCCGGCGTACGAAAAACACCCACATGGCCACGCACCCACACACACACGCCCCACTCACGCAACCCGCCCGCAACATTCAATGCCCGCACCCACAAACCCACACATACACCCACCCCATAACCCCCCCTACCCACCCCCCCCTCCCCACCCATACACATACTTTTACCCAAATACCCAACACACCCACACACACACACACGCACACCCACACACCACATACACACACAATACCACACGCTCCGCGCGCGGCGCGCCGCGCCGCGGGCGCACACCACACCCCAAACACCACACACACAACACCACACACCCACACCCACATCACACTTGCAAGCTCCTCTCTGTGTCTCTGGTGCTCCTCTGGTCCCTCTCTCTCTCCTCTTCTCTTGTCCCTTTGTGTGTGTTGTCCCCCCCCTTCTTTCTTTCTCCTCTCCCGACCGGTCCCGCCACCCCTCTGTTTCATTCCTTCCTCCCTCCTCGGGTCTCCTGTCTTCTGGTTCCTGTCCCCCGGTCCTCTGTCTGTCCTTCCTGTCTGTTCCTTCCCTGTCTCCTTTCTCTCTCTCTCTCATCTCTCTCTCTCCCCTCCTCCTCTCCCTCTCTCTCCTCACACACACACACCCCACAACACCACACACAAACACACACCGCACCTACTACTACTACTAGCTACTCTCCTACGCACTACTACGTAAACTACATATACTCACTATACCTACTAACTAACTTAGTAAGTAACTAACAATCAACGAACCAACTAAGCATAGTCGAAGTAAGGGACAGTAGTGTTTTTGGAACCAACAAAATCCGTCTGAGTAAAATACACAGCAATGGGTAAAAAACTGTAAGAAGCGGCCAGGAGGGGGGTGTCCCTGAACAATAGGGCAATGAAAGCCACAAAAAGTGGTGTTGGAAGGATGATTAACCTTGGACGTCACAAGAGTTTTTTGGAACTGGTAGTTTCAGCCGGGGAAGCCGACACACGGTGGGGGCAAAACAAACAGGAGGGAAACTGTTAGTGTTTAGGCCTTATGAAATTGTCTTGGAAAAGCGGTTGTTGGGGGGGGGGTGGGGGGGGGGGGGGGGGGGGGGGGGGGGGGGTGGGGGCGGTGGGGGGGGGGTGGTGTGGTGGGGGGTGGTGGGGGGTGGGGGGTGGGGGGGTGGGGGGGGGGGGGGATGATAAAGAATTCCTGTCTATATCAATTTTGTGTTGTAAAAGTGGTTTGCGGGTTAAAAACAGCTCCCAAGGGCAAACAAACAAAACGATAAAAAACAAAAAAAAAACCCAACCCAACAAACCACAAAAAGCAAACAACAACAACAACACAAAACTAACAACAAAAAACGATAATTTCTCAAAGAAATGTTTACATGGGCAGAAAAACGTAAACAGTCAAAACAAAAGTTTAAGTGACAACCGATTAAGAATTACAGCGGTTCCTGAGCCAGCGAAAAAACAGCAATTCAAACCATTTAACACTTAAAAATAGCGGTATAAAATAAGTTGACTTGGGATACATAATACTGAAGAAACAGTTGAGGTGATGTTTCGCGTATAAAGTGGTCCCTTCTCAAGTCACATCAAAACGGGATGACTGTGAGCGGAAAATGAAGCAAAATTTAGAAGAGAGGGGGTTTTAGTTATCGCCAAGGACACAGCAAAACGTCGAACTAGACACAATGCAGTTTCGACCTACCCCCTTGGGTCTTCTTCAGGCGAAAACAAATACATTTAGGGACCGTGACCACAGAAGAACATGTAGCCACCTTAGCTCTTCTGCTTCTCCTGGCTACATGTTTCTTCTTGTCACGTGCTAAAGCTATTTTGTTTTCGCCTGAAGAAGACCCAAGAGAGAAAAGTCGAAATGCATGTGTGTCTAGTCCTGTGCTCTGTTTGTCTGTGTCCTTGGCGGTAACTAACCCCCTCTCTTTCCAATGTTCGACTTTAAGATATGACACATCAAGATACAACATGCCACAAAACAAATACTACTTATATGCGAAAAGATATGCGAATGCTGAGCGGTATGAAAAAGAAGTTATTAGTAGCCCTGTGCATTTCATTTGTTTTTGCATGTACTTAAGATCTGATCGAAGAATACACGGAAATGCATTTCTTGTTTTGTGGTTGCGTATTAAATCCAACGTTACTTTATATTGCTTGTGGTGTATGTTTTCATGCATATATCGCTTTATAGTAAATGGTAAAACAAAGAAGGGAGAACAGCCACATGTACATAAATCCAAAGCTACGTTGCTGTCTATATCCATTTAAACTGACACACTTGCAGACTCTTTTTATAATGGCAGCAATTGTTTATTGTTAAAAAGACAAAGACAAAAAAAAAAATCTTCCCAAGAGAATGTCCGAACCTGTCTCATTAAAGTCTGGGCTATTAATCCTCTACATACATGAAGTCTTGGGTATTTTAGCCTCGACACCACATATGCTAATGACTGATAAACTTTGGTATTTTAGGAATTTATCGTGGGTTAATTTTGTAAGGCAGAATTTAAATTTACCCACTCCTTGCAAGGGCGTTTTTATGGCAATATTTAATGTTGAGATAACGTGTGTAGAAGTCGTTAATGCCGGAATGATGTGTATGGAAGTATATCTGATAGAAGTAGTTTTATCGTTGGGTCCATATGCTTATAGAGTACTTAAAAGAATGATGTGTATGGAAGTAGTTATCCAGGAATAGTGTGTATGACCTATGAAGGATATATATATGGGAACGTATAACGTGGGAAACGATGGGTGGTTGACTGTAAGTGGCACTTGTATATGAGGTGTGCATTCAGTATGTCAAACGCCGTCCATATGTCACAGAATTAATACCCTCCCCAGAACGATAGCACAAATATCCTAAATGAACAGGTGTCAATTCTGAAAAAGTAAAGTGGGAAAAAAAAGGGAAAAGAAATAAGTAAAAAGTGAGTACAAAGGGCGAAAAAAAAACAAAGAATAACTCATTCACATGGCAGAGTTAAAAAAAGGAAAAGGAAAGAATTGATATGAAAAGATAGAATACAAAAGAAGATGTTGAGGGATGAAAAAGACGTTTTCAGAAGGAAGACAATACTGGAGGAAAAGAAAGTAGGACAAAGTAGTGTCGGTTACATGCCTCTTGTCTTCGTTCAGCAGCGTTTGGCGTTAAACCTGTATGTAGTGCGATGTGTCGTGTCCACTTCTAAACTGTGGGCCGCTGTGGTGGGGATGGGAGTCGACACCATGCAGGCACGCACAAGTTACATAGACAGTTAGACAAGCGGGGCAGGCAGGCAGGCAGGCAGCGAACAGCACGACAAAACCACGGACAAAGGCAGACCAGATCGATGGAACTCCGCCAAAATGTTTTTTATTTCTCCTTTCTGGATTTATGCTGCATCTGCCTTTTTCATTCGCGCTTCTGTCTCTGCACTGTGCCTGCATCTGTCTGACTGTCTGTCTGGTCTGTCTGTCTGTCGTTTCTTTCCCTTCTTTGTCTCCTTGGCTATCTGTCTACACTTCGTCTTCTTATTTTTATCTGGTCCACTTACGTACACACACGCACGAAAACACAGATATACAAGGCACACACAACACACACAACACACCACACCACACACAACACCACACACACACACCACACACCCACACACGCACGCACGCACGCACCGCACGCAGAGCACGCAGAGAGACGGATGAGAGAGAGGAGAGAGGAGAGAGAGAGAGAGATATCCCGGGTGGATAATGATCATGGAGATGAGGAGCGTGATTTTTGCTACTAGCACACAATGAGCACACACTCTGATTAACCTGTCAGAAGCGGAGCACAGACTGTGACCTCTCCTGGACAAAAACTCAGATGTCAAAAAATGGTTCCACTGAGATCCACACTTGTTTGATGCCATCAAAGAGTGTGATTTTAACTGAATTAAACACAAAAACCGTTACATGGTGTCGGTTGGAAAAAAAGTGTGTGTGTGTGTGTGTGTGTGTGTGTGTGTGTGTGTGTGTGTGTATGTGTGAGTGTGTGTGTGTGTGAGTGCGCGCGCGTGTGTGTGTGCGGGTGCTTGCCGTGCGTGCGAGCGTGCGTGGGTGCGTCTGTGCGCAAGCGCGTGCGTGCGTGTGCGTGCGTGATGTGGGTGTGTGTGTGTGTGTGTGTGTGTGTGTGTGTGTGTATGTGTGTGTGTGTTTAAAACAAAAAGTAAGCCATTATTCGTTATAAACA
>JADBJO010021770.1:17500-20000 GCA_016801955.1 Conus betulinus
CTTTTGGCTGTTTTAGCGCGCGGGGTTGGTTACTGTCAGCCCTTTTCTCACCATGCCACCACGAAGAAAACTTAGCACCTTTGACAAAACCAGGGCGATTGCGTGGATACAAGATGGCATTGCAAAGGCTGAAGTGGCGCGACGACTTGGTGTGCATCATTCAGTTATTGTTAGACTGAATCAGCGTTTTAGGGCGACCAACAGCGTTGAAGAGAGGCCACGGTCAGGTCGGCCTAGGCAGACTACTCCCAGAGAAGATCGTTTCATCGAGAGGCAGGCCCTATTGCAGCGGGATACCACTTCCACCAGCATCCAAAGGCAGCTTCGTATGGCAAATAACACCATCCTCAGCCGTCAAGCCATACGAAAAACCGTCTTCACCACTTCGGCCTCAGATCACGTCGCCCAGCTGTTCGACCACGACTGCTAGCAGCCCATAGGCTGGCTCGCCGAGCTTTCTGCCATCGTCATGTGAGATGGAACCAACAACAGTGGTCCCAGGTCCTCTTTTCAGATGAGTCGCGGTTTAGTCTTGAACACAATGACGGCCGAACTAGAGTTTGGAGGCGTGTTGGTGAACGTTACATTGATGCAGCTGTTCGCCAGACCAGGGCCTTTGGGGGAGGATCTGTTATGGTATGGGGTGCCTTCAGCCTCCACCACAAGACACCACTCTACCATATTGATGGAAACCTCACAGGCATCTATCGGGATGAAATCCTGGCGCCTTTCGTTGTTCCGACCATGCAACGGATAGGACCCATGGCAGTCTTCCAAGACGACAATGCTCGGCCACATAGGGCCCGGGTGGCCGAAAACTTCATTGTGCAGGCCGGCATCAACAGGATGATCTTCCCGGCGTATAGTCCCGACCTCAATCCCATCGAGCATATGTGGGATGAGTTGGGGAGACGTGTGAAGGAGAACCATCCACCACCTCCCAGAGACCGCCAGGATCTCTTCCAAATGCTGCTGCACTGGAATGGCAGAGAATCCCTCAGAGGGTCATCAGAACACTGGTCAACTCGATGAGGAGTCGCTGCGTGGAATGTCTCGCCAATGGGCGGTGGCCCACACCCACTATTGAAATGATTTTGTGAACTGAACAGATTTTGCGAACTTTGATTTCGACCCATCCTCTGTTTAATTGTCTGTAAATCAACAACCGTTCATTCGATCCCAATGAAATTCAATGTACGTTGGAACAAGATAATGAATTAAATCTGTTCCCAATTTCAAAATCGTGGCTTTTAGTAACAAACAACACATCCAGTAGCTGTCACCTTAACCACTGCACTTCAGGCAATTCTGAAATACAGTGTTGTGTTTTAATGTAATAAATTGTACTGGGATGCACTATTGTGTATCACTGTGTGCTTGTGCGTTGCGTTGTATGCCAGTTCTTTGCGTTACATTGTACTGTGCTTTATTGTCATTGTATTGTGTTTTATTGCGTTGTGTTGTATTGTACTACGTTTATGTTCTCAGCATCATTGAAACTGTACGTAAAATTCGGTTAAAATCACGGACCCAAAAGTGTTGTGTGCCTTTTTTTGTTCCTAGGGACCGATTTCCACACAATTTTTTCAAGTTCTCGTTTAACGTTGGTAAAGAACGTGTGTACCTATCATCTAGCCCGGCCTCTTGAAGACCGTATGGGAGCCACAGAAGGCTTCGCAACCAGCTTTCTCCACTCCTCCCAAGGACCACCAAAAAAATATGTAAGGAGCACCTAAAACAAATCTGTAAAAACCACCCAAAACAAGTCTGTAAGGAACACCCAAAACAAGTCTGTACGGACCACATAAAACAAGTCTGTAAGGACCACCCAAAACAAATCTGTGAAGACCACCCAAAACAAATCTGTGAGGACCACCCAAAACAAAACAAGCCTGTAAGGACCACCCGAAACAAAACAAGTCTGTAAGGACCACCCAAAGCAAGTTTGTAAGGACCACCCAAAACCAAACAAGTCTGTAAGGACCTCCCAAACAAGTCTGTCTACACAAAAGGAGCTTACCGTGTCTGTGTGGGCCATTAACCCGGTCGACAAGGTGACGCTGATCACTCAGATGCCCAGATGTTCAGGTATTTGGCAGACGTTTGCCTGTCAATGGTGCCCGCCGACGGCCCTGCCTTCCTACTGATCTCGAGGAGGTTTAGAGAAATACAGCAATCCCGTAGCGCGACATGTACTTTGCTGTTTATTTGTAAAACAGAGGTGAAAACAGAGATGCAGTTTAAACAATCCAGTCTCTGATTCACGTTCTTTCCATCGAAAATACGCCTGATCTTCCATACAAAAAAATTAATTGAACGAAATGTTTTCATGATAATTAGACTAAATGTTTTCATGATTATGTTTAGACGTGATTGATTGGACGAAATGCTGGAATTTTGACGCTTCAGTCTAAAGTTCATGTATGTGCGTATCCCTGCGTTAGTATATGGGTTTGATATATCCAGGCAAGCATTTCAGTTTTTTTCCAAAACTTTAACT
>JADBJO010021770.1:25000-28994 GCA_016801955.1 Conus betulinus
TGTTCTGTCTTTCAGTATTTCCTCAGATTCCTAATTGCGTCCTTTTATAATCATTTTAGTTATTTCTTTCCGCTCTATTCATGTATGTATTTCGTCCTTTACTTCAACTTTTCCACTGGTGTATATATATAATTTGTTCCTTGCCTTGCTCAGTTGTTTGTTTCCATTCTTCGTTTCCTTTGTTTCTTTGTTCTTGCCTTCATTCATTTCTTCAGCCACCTTCAATGCATTTGTTTAGGACTTGTTTTATCCTTTACTTATTGTTATTTCTTTATTTATTCATCTGTTCATTAGTGCATTCAAGTGTTTTCTGTTTGTGGTGGTGTTGCGGGCAGACCTAGTGAGCGATCAGCGGAGGACCTGACGTGATCTACAACCAGCTGAAGGAACTCAAAGTGCTGGAGAAATTCCACCCTCTGCTGCTGCAGCAACTCTGTTACTATGGCTACTATGAATGTCTGGAGAAAGGCGTCACCCGTAAGTGACTGGCATTGTCAGCTTCTGTCTTTCTCGCTTGCTCTCTCTCTCTCTCTCTCTCTCTCTCTCTCTCTCTCTCTCTCTCTCTCTCTCTCTCTCTCTCTCTCTCTCTCTCTCCCCTTCCTCCTTTATCTCTTTCTTTCTTGATTTCATTTTTTTTCTTCCGTTCCCTGTAATACTTTCGTTCTTGTTCTTTCTTAGTTGGACTGGTGCTTGATTTTTTTGTTGTTGCTTTTCTCGCTATCTTTCTTTTCTTCTGCGCGAAGTGCTGTATAAATCACATTCTATGCTTCTAAAACGACGACAGTTATAACATCAACATCAGCAACAGCTACTACTACCACTACTACTACTCCTACTCCTACTACTACTACTACTACTACTACTACTACTACTACTACTACTACAGTTGGGCCATAGGAAAGGTGTTATGAGTGAACTTTGTGGCTTGTTGCAAGTTTCCGTCTTTTCCCCCTCATTCTTGCGTTCTTTTTTTTTTCTTCTCTTTTTGTGCCTTTCTTTTATTATTTGTTTTGTGTCTGGAAATGTTAGAGAAGCCGCATTCTCTTCATCTGCGGCAGCTGTATTACTATGACTGCAGCATGCGCCTGGAACAAAAACGAGCCGGCTTGTGAGTTCTCTAGGAGACCATGTTGTTATTGCATGCGTGAACGTCACGTGCGTGGTATTTGGTCCTGTGTGTGTCAGTGTATGTCTGTGTGTATCTGAAAAACAGAGGGACTGAAGATCATTATGTTGAACAGGATGGTTTGCAGGGTAAGTTGTCTTCTAAAAGTTATAGTTCAAAGCTAGTGGAAAACCGAAGCGGAAATTGGTGTACATGGCGGCAGCACAGTATTGTAATAATGTAGTGTGGCTTTTTAATTTTATTTTTGTTGTTGTTTGGTCGTCGAGTCTGACGTAGGCAGAGAATGTCTGTCAGGAACTTTGCACTCGTTGTTGTGTGTCTTTTTTTTTTGGAATGAATTGTTTCTTCCATCGGTGTTTCTAGATTTTTTTTATTCTGTTTTTTCTCCATCACTTCATTTTCTTTTTTCTCCCTTTATATCCAGTTTTTTTTTCTTTATCTGTTATTTCCTCTTGTCTTTCTTTCCTTCTTTTTTCATGACATCCGGCTTTAGTTTTTTATTTATTTTTTTCTGTTTTCCATTCTTGCTTTGTTTATTTTCTTTCATTCTTTCAGTTTTTTTTTCTTTACTTTCTTTCTTTCTTGCGTTTTCTTTACCAGCTTCTCGTTGTCTACGTCACAGTGTATTGTCATGATTGGCTGCATTTCAGGACATTGATGGTCGGCAGCGGACAGTCGTTGTGTGTGGCTGTGACTAATTTGATGATGGAATTGTGTGTGCGCGAGCGCACCAAAGTGCATGTGTGTGTGTGTTGTGTGTGTGTGTGCGTGTGCGTGTGTGTGTGTGTGTGTGTGTGTGTGTGTGTGCTCACGCGCGCGTGCCCCGCGCGCGCGTGTGTATGAACACCAGTGTGTGTGCCAGTTTCTCTGAAACTCTCTCTCGCGCTCTCTCTCTCTCTCTCGCTATGTGTGTGTGTGTGTGTGTGTGTGTGTGTGTGTGTGTGTGTGTGTGTGTGTGACTGCATGTGTTTGTGTACCAATTATTCTCTATCTGTATGTATGTATGTATGTATGTGTGTGTGTGTGTGTGTGTGTGTGTGTGTGTGTGTGTGTGTGTGTGTGTGTGCGCGCGCGTGCTATGGCACGGAATCTTTCAAAATATTTTTCAATTATAAGAGTCGGACCCAATTCATTCAGGTGCCCTCGAGGAAAGCAACTGAGTGCAACGTTTCATGTTTCCATTGACATTTCCGCCTTCCATGAAAACAGGTTTGAAACATGGGTATAGTTTTGGCCCCCGGGCATACAAAGACCAACATACAATCGTTCGTGTCGCTTGGAGTGTGATTAAAATCTGTCAATGGCGCTTTGTGCCACTCAGCGCGGCGTGCTGGGGAAGCTATGGCGGGTGCATACGCGTGCGAATGTTTGTTTTACTCTCGTGTTCATTTCACAAGTGGACATATCCACATAAAGAGACCCCCACAGCTTTCACAGCAGTTGATATAATGGAAGCAAGGCGAAACCCATGCAAATCTCAAGCCTGTCGTCAGCAGTTTGATAAACTAAGCAACAGTCTCACAGTATTTTTTTTTTTTTTTTTTTTTTTATTCCATTGTACAGAGGATGAAAGCTCAAGCTAAATCCCGAAGAGCACAGAAAGAAGAAAAAGGCAGACTGAAAATAACATAGCAACGAAAAAAGATAAAAAAAAAACATTAATAGAGATTCTGAATGCTTTACAATCTCTCTCTCGCTCTCTCTCTCTCTCTCTCTCTCTCTCTCTCTCTCTCTCTCTCTCTCTCTCTCTGTCTTTGTAGGTTTTTGTCTGTCTGTTTGTCTGTCTGTCTGTCTGTCTGTCTCAATGTGTTTTGACCACTGACTCGCTATTCCTGTTTGGTTTTCCAACTTCAGTTCATACAAAACTGACGGCATAAGTTCTTTGCGATCAGTGGTCCAGAAACACGTGGCAGAACAAAGAGGGAGGTTCTTTGTTGATACTTCCTCAACCATTCGACCGTGTCTCTAGGGTGAAGAAAAGTCGAATCGTGCGATACACAGATGTAATTATAGTAAGCTGCTCAAAACATCGGAAATTCTCTCTTGTGTGGCGCGAAAATTACAGACTGCTCTATCTGGCGTAGGAGAAAGACGTGTTTTGATTCCTTCGTTGTTTTCTCTTTTCCTGCCTAAGCTTCTGTTTGAAATCGTTGCGTGCCTAGCATCGACATCCATGTTGATTTTGTTAGTGTTTTATTTCCCCATTTGTGCTGACAGTCTCATGGTATTTTTAGGAAAATCATCCATCTTGAATTGTATTGCAACAAGCGGCACTTATTGTAAATATTGATGAAACAAAGGCAACTGTGTTAATAAAATGATGGTTTAGAAATGTTTTGTCTCTACAATAAAATGGAGTCTGGCTGCACTTAGTTGAGAGTAAACTTGTGCCTTGTGTATGTAACAAAATGAATCTATGTAATGAATGTATGTAATACCCCCGTTCTGGTTGTCAGTGGTGTGTGAGTGTGTGTGTGTGTGTGTGTGTGTGTGTGTGTGTGTGTGTGTGTGTGTGTGGTGTGTGTGCGTGCGTGCTCGCGTGCGTGTATGTTCATCCTTCCGTGGATAACGTTTTTAATTTTTATTTGCAGTAACAGTCAATAACACACCAAAGCGTGGCACGACGGAAACATTTTCATGTAATCCCTGCATGAAGATGTCACCCGCTGGGAAGGGCCGTAAACATAGAGAGAACAGTTTCAGCAACATGGGCTGCCGCTGGTAGTCGGTGTTGACTGAATGACATGAATGTGTGCTACTGTGAACAGACAGAGAGACGACTGTGTTGCAGTGCACAGGACAGGGATGAGGACAGTCTTTTGAGTGTACAGACAACGAGATGATGTGTGCTGCAGTGTACAGACAGGG
>JADBJO010021771.1:0-22500 GCA_016801955.1 Conus betulinus
AGAGGAGCGTGTTTAGGTGTTGAAGTGATGGTGTTGATTGTGTTGGTTGATTTGGAGTTAGGGATTTAGATTGTTGGGATTGCTGATTTTAGATTTATGGTTTTGTCTGGTTGTTGTGGGGGAGGTTAGATGGGTTTTGTAGGGTTGGAGATTTGTGTGTTGTGTTATTTTGTGGTGTTGTTGGTGTGTGTTTGTGAGGTTGGGTGATTGGTGGTTGTGTGTTCGGTCTGTGGTGTGTCGTTGGATGCTTTGGTTTTGTTGATTGGTGCGGGTGAAATGGGGTTGTGATGGTGTTGAATGTTAGCTTTAGTTTTGGGTGTTTGAAATGGAGTTGGTCGTGGCTGTAATTGTTCGAGGTTGGGGTTTGGTCATTTTTTTTTATTGGGATAATTTGTATGGAAGGATTGTAACTTGTGATATTGGGTGGTTGAGTGAATAGTGTCGTCTGTTGGAGGTTGTTGGGGTATGTGATTTTGGGTGTGTGTTGGCTGATTTGATATGGTGTAGGTGGATTGTTAGATTAGTTTGTATTGTGTGTTTTGAGGTTTGTTTGTTTGTGGTGTTCGTTAGTGGTGCTGTGTGTATGTCGTATGACCTTATGGGTGTGGGTTTGCGGTTTGTGAATTGTTTGGTGGGTGTTGCTGTGTTTGATTATTGTTGTTTTTGGAGTATGATGTTGTTGTAGTTATTTGAATTTGGTTTTGTTTGATTGTTGCATTGATGTTGGTGTGTGTAGAATGTGTGATTGGGTTGATGGGAGGTTGGGGTAGGGATCAGGTGTGACTTGTTTTGTTGGATGATTTTTGTCATCCCTATCCCAGGTATGTGATTTCTCTCCCTGTAGTGTTGGGAGATTGATTGATTTGAGTTTGGTGTGTGTTGTCGTTTGTGTATGTGTGTTGTGTGGTGTGTGTGTGTGTGTGTCTGTGTTGATTTTTTTGAGTGTGTGATTGTGTTGGTTGATTGTGTGTTGTGTGTGAGGATTTTGTGTTGATTGTGCATTGTGTTTTTGTGTGGTGTGTTCGTGTGTTGAATGTGTTTGTGTGTGTGATTGGGATTTGTGGGATGTTGTGATTCTGTTTTGGTGTGTGTGTGATGTTGTTGTGGGATGTGTGTTTGGGTTTGTTGGTGGGTGTGTTGTTTTACGTTATGTTGTGTGTGTTTTTTTTTGTTTTTTTTTGGTTGCTGTGTGGTTAGGTTTGTTGTTGTGTTGTTTTGATTGGTTTTGATAGTGTGGGTGTTTGTTTGTTGATTGTTTTTTGGATTTTTGTATTTTTGTGTGTGTTGAGGTTGTGGTTTTTGTTTTTGTACTCTTGTACTGTCGGGAGTGTATGCTGTGTGTGATGTCCTGTTTTGTTTGTGCACTGGATGGTGCTCAAGTTTCTTCCCCGGCCCTGGATTTGTTACTTTTTTTTGCTTTGATAGAGTGCTATTTGTTGTGTTGGGTTGTGGTTTGTTGTGTTTTTGATTGTGTTGTGGTGGGGGTGCTGGTGATGATTTGTGTGATTTGATTGTTGAAACTTGGATTTGTGGAATGTGCTGGTTTGATGATGTTGATGTGTGTGTGTGTGTTGATGATTGTGTTGGATGATTGTTGTTGTGTGAGTTTGGGATTTTGTGTGATGTTGGTGGTTTTGTGTTGTTTTGGTTGTGGTTGGTGGTTTTGGTGATGTTGGAATGATGTGTGTTTGTTGTGTTTGATTTGTTGTGTTTGTTTGGTTGTGTTGGTGGTGTTTTTTTTTTGTGTTGGTTGTGTTTTTGTGTGGTTGTGTTTGTTGATGTTGTGGTTGGTGTTGTTTGTTTTTGTTGTTGGTGATGTTGTTGTGTTGTGGTTTGGTTGTTGTGGTTTTTTGGGTGTTTGTTGTTTGTGTTTGGGTTTGTGTTTTTGTGTTTGTGATTGATGCATGGATGATGTGTGTTGATGATGTTTGATGTTGATTTGGAGTTGATGTGCTTGTTGATTTTTTGTTTTGTTGGTGTGAGTGATGATTTTTGGTTTGTGGTGTTATGATTTTTGTTGTGTGATGTGTGATGATGATTTGTTTTTGATGTGTTGTTTGTGATTTTTGGGATGGATTGGTGATTTTGATGTTTTTGATTTTGATGTGTGTTTTGCTTTGATGTGATGTCTGTTTTTGTGATGATTGTGGGGGTGGATCATTGATTGATGTGGATCTGATGATTGGGATTGATAATGATGATCGTGTTGATTGTTGATAGATCTCATGTGATGATGATGTTGAATGATGCTGATCTTGATGATCGTGATTTGAATTGTGGTCATGATTTTGTGGTGTTGTTGTTGATTGAGCAATGAACATTGTGATTGTTTTTGCTGATCACATGTTGATGTGAGATTGTGATCATGATGATGTTGGTCATGATCATTGGGTTTGAACCTATGATCATTGTCTTGATGTGGATTGATGATGTGAATGATGAATTGGCTGTGATGTTGATACTATGGATGATGATCATGGTTGAAAAATGTGTTGATGTGATCATGATGTTTGAAATTGTGAATTTTGATTGTGGTGATGTGATTTGTTGCATGAAACTGTTTTCATGATGATGTTTGTTGAATGTGATGGTGATGTGTTTCATGTTTTGAGTTTGTTGATTTGATCATTGATTGGGATGTGATGTGATGTGATGAATTTGTGTTGTGAATGTTGGTTGCGATCTGAAATTGTGTTGATCATGACATCCGCCAGGATTGATGTGGATGTTTTGGTGATCATGATACTCATGTTCTGGTGAGTTGTGTTTTTGATCATTGATGGGTCAATTTGATTGGATGATGAGATGATTATCAATTTGGATGATCACCATGAAATGATGTTGTGTGTTTTGTTGTTTGTTGTTGATGGATGATGTGATGATTTTGATTGGATGATGTGATGATTTGTGATGTGATGTGTGTGATGTTGTTGATTGAATGGATGATCTTCACTGTTGATTGTGTGGTCATGATTCATTAGTTGTGTGTGATTTTTGTTTGTGATGATGATGATTTGTGTTGATTGATCATCATAAATCATCATCAGTCATCATTGTTCATTGATCAGCATCAATCATATCATCATCATCAATTGATGAATCATTGTTCATATTTCATTGATACCCATCATCATCATCAATCATCAGATTCATCATGATCATTATGATCATGATCAATCTTCATCATCAATTATGTGTATCATCATATAATCATGAGTGATCATGATCAATGATCCATGAATCATATCATCATCAATCATCATCAATCATGACCAGTCATAATTCATCATAATGATCATTCATGACTCTGATGATCATCATCATCATGGATCATCACGGAATCATTATTATCTCTGATGATTCATCATCATCAATCATTGATCATCATGAATCATCATCATCATCAATCATCACAATCATGATCTAGATGTCGGTCATCATCATCAATGAGTCATCATCATCATCATCAATCATCAATTTATCATGTTCATTCATCATGACTCATCATCATGATGATCCATCAATCATCATCAATCAATGATCATCAGGATCATCATCATGATTCATCATCTAGATCATATCCTGATTCATCATCATCATCATTTTGAATTGTCACAATCATCATCATGAATTTCATCCTCATCAGTATCATGAATCATGATTATCAATCAGATCATCAATCATCATCATGATCATCATCAATCATCACTCATCATCATGGTCATCATCATCATCATATCATGATCATACATCATGATCATCATTATCATCATCAATCATTATGATCATGATTCGTGGCATCATCATCATGTCATGATCATGATCATCATCATCATGATCCTCATCATGCTCATTCATGTCATCAACCTTCTATCGATCACATCATCAATCATGATCATCATGATCATGATCATCATCATTGATCATCATCTTGATCATCATCAATCATCATCATCAAATCATGATCATCCCATCATCATCAATGGATCAATCATCATCATCATTGATATCATCAATTGTTCATCATTATCAATCATCATGAGTTTCATCATCATTCATAGCAATCATCATTATCATTCATTTATGATCATTATCATTCATCCATTCATTGATCATAATCTACAATCATCATTGTGACAACATCAATAATATCAATCATCATGATGTCTGTCATCATATGATCATTAGTGATAATGAATCATGATAATACGCATATCATCATCACTGTTTGTTTTCATCCTCATCCATTGGTGATGCATCATCATCAATTACTCATAGACATGACCATCATCATCATCTGCTCATTTTGATTCACATTCATCAATGTCATGTGTGGTTCGTCATTTTGTGACTTCCATGCATCATGATTTTCTCCCCATCACTCATCATCGGTCCATCATCATCAGATCATATTAGCATTAGTCATGAATCATGTTGATCATCATCATGATCATCATTCATGGGTTCATCATCCATATCATGATGATTCATCATCATCTTCATAGTCTCATCATCAATCATCATCAATCATCATCTCACTCTCATCCCCATCATCAATGATTCATCATCATCCCTCATCATCATGATCATCATCATGATCATCCCTCATCCATCATCATCAATCATCTCATCATCATCATCATCCAATCACTCATCATCATCTCCACGACTCATCATCATCATCCCTCCCATCAATCATCATCTATCATCATCAATCATCATCATCATCATAATTCATCAATCATCATTCATCCATCATTGAATCATCATCATCCATCCATCATTTATCATTGATCTAGATCCCATCCTTGATCAGCCTGAGGATCATGTTCATCAAGATCATCATGCATCATGGATCATCAATCATCATGATCTCACCATTGCCTCCTGGATCATCATGACTCATCATCACAGCAATAGTCATCTCATCAGGATCTTATCAGCATAATCATAACATGATCATCTCTGTCATAATCCGCATCATCAATCATATCTCATGATCATGACATGCATCTTATACTCACCATCATCATGACATTACCATTGCTTCAGCTTCTCTCATCATCATCACTAATCATTCATCTCATCATCATAATGATCATATCACGATCATCATGGTCTCTAACCACATCATGATCATCATTCATATCATAATCCATGATCCTGCATGATCTGGGATCATCGTGTCATCATGTATCATGATGATGATCCTCCTCATCCCTCACTCGCCATCCCCCATTCCTCATCCTCCCCCTTCACCTCTACCTTCCTCTCTTGATCATCCTCATAATCATCATATATCATCATACTCATCCTCATCATAATCATGGCATAAGGACATATGATCATGATCATGGGATCCTGATTCATGATCAATGATCATGATCATGATCATCATCAATCTCATCATCATATTCATCATAATCACAATCATCATCTTCATCATCATCATCATCATAATCCATCATTCATCATCAAATCATCATCATCATCATCATCGCATCATAATCATCAACAGCATCATCTAATCACATATCATCCTCATCATCATCATCCATCTAATCATCAATCAATTCTCATAATCATCATCAGAATCAGTATCAATAAATTATCAGTCAGCAATCATCAAGCATAATCACATAATCAGGATCATATACAGAATTCATCATCATCATTCAGATCAGCCGCCAGCCCAGCGCCTGCATAATAAATCAATCATCAGCATCATTTCATCATCAACCTAGCATCCGCATCAATAATCATTACTCATCATATCATCGATCAGAAATCACAGTCAGCAAGCTCACCATCATCATATCATGATTCATAATCATACTCATCACTCATCATCCTCATCCTCATCAATAACAGGCATCATCATTTATCATCATCATCACCCCATCATATCAACATCTCATTCATCATCAGTCATCATCATACATCATCATCATCATAACATCATCATCATCATAAAATCAGTAGTCATGAATCCTCATCATCTCATCATCCTCATCATCACCCATCATCATCCTCACATCATTAATATCACATGCATCAATCATCATAAGCGCATCATCATTCATGCATCATCAGCAGGAATGCAGCACAAGTCAGGGTCAATCAGAATCATTCATAATAGAAGGTATAAGCCAGATCATCTAAGTCATCATTCATCAGCAAGATTTACTGCCATATACATAAAACTCAATCAACGGGACTCGATCTCTGCCTCGACACTCCTAGCATCACTTTACCTTTAGCATACCATAGACACACCTAACGACAGCCCACGCTCATTTAGTCAGAACCACCCCTACAACACCCAGCACCATCCACCCGGCACCCCACCACCATCCACCATTCAAACCAACCAGCCACAAGCACCAGCGGCCTCCAGGCTCGCTTTACTTTGTTTTATTCCAGCTACCAAGCCTTCTTCAACGAATACGAACACTCGGCCCCCAAACCCACTAGAACTTCCATACACATATCCCTCAATTCTCACATAATCTATTCCTACACCCCCTAACTTCATCACCACCACCACACAAACAACATCTGACCACACAACCTCATTATCATCACAATCATCATCTCATCATCTATCATCATCATCCTCTATCATCATATCTATCATAGTCAGGCAACATGATCAGCGATCACTCGATGAGATCGGAGACGACATGAGCTTGCGCATTCTCTGACAAAAATCTGACAAAGTGCACGATCAAAATGCTCATTGTGATGTTTCAACAAAATTCTCATGTTTGTATATGTTGTTATTTTTCATTTCTTGCACTTAATTTGTTTAGCTTGTCTTCATTATTTTTCCCACTTTTACCCCCGTTGTTACGTAATGACTTTCTTGAATACAGATGGTTTCTTTGAAAAACAACAAACACAAACACGTAACAAATACTTCTTGAATACAGTGGGGGGGTTTCTTTGAAAACAAAACAAACAAAAACACATAATCAACGCTGCAATGATCTTTCATTGTTTCCCGTACGAGGTCCTTGTTCTTGTTGTTGTTATGTTTGCTCTCTGGTGTTGATGTTTGTATGTCTGTTCTTATTTTTGGGCGTTCCGCATCACGATACGCATCCTGGTGCATGACCCTCTTGCAGGAAATGAAAAACCCGACCACTACAGGATCATCCGAACAGCCCGAGTTAAAAGTATGTAGTTAGCACTATGGTACAAATTACTCAGCTAGGATTGCTGGGACCATTGTGATTATCCCCGCCAGTGGGCCAGCCACACTCCGACTCCTTCGAGGGAGTTGGCAGACTGATAGGTTATGCTAGGCGGGCTTTTGTCACGACCGGGAAGACAACACCAACATTTCCGCTTAAACCAGCAGAGCATAACAGCCTTTTTGATTATGCTAGCCTTGGGTTCATAGCTGTACTCCATGGTCAATGGTCAGGGACATGCTTAAGCCAAAGGTACGGCAGGATCGATGAATTGGATGGAAGGAATCTTACAATATGGTACTGCTCTTGACCAACAGTCAGATTCGAGGAAGAATGATCATCTTGGTTGTCCAGCATTAAGAATATGCACACCCGTCTGTTAAGTTAACATACTGCCCCTCGTCTACATCTTGCTGCTCTACACGATTTGGCTTTGCCAGAGCAAGTACTGCCACAGAGACCAAAGCGTTTGCAATCCCTATTTTGTTCGGGTAGTTGCTCTAGCAATTGGAAAGAGCAAACGCGATGAATGATGAAAAATCGTTCAAAAAAACGAGGGGTAGCCATGGCACTCAGGGATACACGGTAATTTTAAAAATGACGTGTTTTTTCCTTTTGACGATGATGATATCTCACCTTTTGCGCGTGGAAAGAAAACAAGGAAAGAACAAAAGAAAGACATTTCCAAAGCCGTCTAATTTTGATTCCACACTTATGCAGTGCATAAGTATAGGCAAACACTAGGCCGGTTGTAAAGTATATGACACCACAATATTGACGTGCTCCACCCCCCCCAAAGTATTTATGGACACACCACTATGACGGTGTAACGTTTTTTTATTCTGATAACCTATGCAGGGTTAAAAAGTATATGACTAGACACTGTGCCGGTATGGTATGTTGTGTAATTTAAAAAGTTATGTAACACTAATGCCGGTTGTTTAAAAGTATCTGATACAACACTGTGCTGTGTAAATAGGTATTGAGTGATAAAACCCAGCCCATGATGGTGTTTAAAAGTATTTATGATCACACCCATGCCGGGTTTTAAAACGCCTATCCAGGATACACACAATCGCGAGTGTACAAACCCGTATATGTGGATACACACGTCCAGTGTTTTAAAAATCGTATCATCGAGACCCACCCCTACGTATGCCTGCTGTAAATGTATTTCATGACATACCACTATTGCCGGTGGTTTGTAAAAGTATATGCTACACCTATGCGGTTTTAAAAAGTATATGATACACCTATGCCAGTGTGTATTAAAAAGTATCTGAGCAACACTATGCCAGTGTAAACGTATTGATAACACTATGTCAGTGGGGAAGAAAGAGGAAACGAGACAGCAAGACCAGTCAAGGAGGGGATATTTCTTCTCTGCGCTGTTTGTGCGGACAGGGGGTTCGGGGCCTGCGGTGGGGGTTCAGGGTGGGGGTTGGGGCTGGGGATAGGGAAAAAGTAAGGCCCCTCTCGTGGGGGGGGTGGACGGGGTGGGGGGCGCATGGCGGTGTGTGCGCGCGCCAGAAACATCACAAATGGTGTCATTCAGACATGCAACTCACGCAGTTTTGCACAGAAATCCCACCCATCACCAAAACCCGCCAGCTTGCCCACCGCCCATGACAACAACCCAGACCTTAACAATCATAGAATGTGATTTTACAGCCACAAAACCGGACGAAAAATTGCATCTCATCGCGTCGGCGAAAACAAGACACCTCTAATGTCGGCAAAAAAATTGTCCTAGCGTGTGCCGCAAAGTACGAATAATTTAAAAAAAAAAACAAAAAAAACGCAGAAGGAAGAAAATGGAGGCAAAAAAGGCCCAAGGTGTGGTTGGCAAAAACAAAAAAAAAAAAAAAAAAAAAAAAAAAAAAAAAAAAAAAAAAAAAGAAAAAAAAAAATATCTCGACAGGTTCAGCCAAAAATGAGGACCAATAGCGATATTCCGCAAATTTTTTTTATTTAAAAAGTCGTTAGGCGTGTCGGCGAAACGATTAGATTTTTCTCAGTTATTACAGCCCTCGGTTGGAAGCGTGTATAAAGAAGTCATTAGCTGTTGTCGGCCCAGACGAGGCGGATCGGCGAGCGGAAACAGAAACGTCTTAGCATTACAGCAAAAAAAAACATGTCGGAAGCCCCCCCCCCCCCCCTCTTAGAGATACTCCTTTTTGTGTATTAACTTGTTTTTCTGATCCCCCTTACCACCCACCGTACTCCCCTAAGGCACTGTGGTCCCCCCTTCTTTTCCGTATCCTTTTTTTTTTTTTTTATTTGATTTGTTTGTTTTTGCCCCCCCCGTTGTCCCTTCACCCCTCGTCCCTCCCGAGTCTGACTCGTCAGTCGACCAAACATCACACAGTCGCACAGGTTTTGAAATTTGTCGGCAAAGGTTCTTTTTTTTAAAAACACACACAGTCTACTAGCTCGTCAGATGTTTTTTCGTGCTCGGTCAATAACAAAGACACTAGTCTACAGCGGTGTCGGTTTTTTGTTTAAAACAAGAACGGTCCGGCGTGGTTCTTTTGTATGTCAGAGAGATGGGCCGCCCCACACGGGTGTCGGTTCCCCCCCAACCCCAAACCACAAACGAGAACAGTCACAGCGGTATTTGTATCGCCCAAAACGATCGAGAACAGTACAGCGGTGTCAGAGCAGTGCCGGCAAAACTCGGAGAACAGTCACAGCCCCCCCCCCCCCCCCTAGGTGTGACCTCTCTAGTCGGACAAAAACTTTTGCGCAGAAACAGGTCACAGCTGTGGCGTCGTGTCCAGAGCGGGTTTTGGCGGCAAAACCAGAGAACAGGTCACAGCGCATTGGTTGTCAGAGCGGTGTCGGCCAAAACCGAGGAGAACAGTCACAGCGGTCTTTTTTTTTTGTCCGCAAACGAGAAAAGTACACTAACAGCACGGTTGTTGTCGGTTTTTTCAGGTTTAAAAAAAGCAACGAAGTCACAGTGGTTGTCCAGAGCGGGTGTCGGCCCCCAAAACCAAAACGAGAACATCACTACGCGGGCTATTGTCGGCCAACCCAAAAAAACCCCCGAAACACAAAATGGAGAACAGTCACGCGGTTTTAATGCACCTTTACCCTTTGTCCAAGGTAGTTAAAACAAGAAAGTCACAGAGGTGTCAGAGCCTTTTTTTTTTCGGTTGTTTGTCGGCACCCCACCCACAACAACCACATATCACAGAACAGTCACACGCGGTGTCGGTTTTTAAACAAGAAAAGTCACAGCTGGGGGTGTCAGAGCGGTTGTCGGCAAAACGAAAACAGTCAACAGCGTTATTTGGCGGCCAAAACGCGAACAGTCACAGCGGTGTCAGAGCCAAGAGCGGTTCGGCAAATTTCGAGACTAGTCACAGCATCTTGGTGTGGCAACCCCAAAAAGTGGAGAACACAGTCCAGCGGTTTGGTCCTAGCGCGTTTTTCGGCAAAACTTGAGACACAGTCATCAGCCCCCCGGGTCAGAGATTTTGACGATGTTCTGGTCGGCTAAAACGTGTCGAGGAGGAGCCCGCACCACAGTACACACACGCACGAGTGTCCTCTTTGTCGGCGCCCCAAAACCCTTTTTTTTTTGTTTTTTTTTTTCTATAACGAGACAACTAGCTAACCGCTTTTGTCCGCCCCCTGCCCCCCCTTTCATTTTTTTCCCTCGGTAGTTGTGGTAAAACAAGAAACCACGCGTCGCCATAGCCCTGTGAGGTTTTTGTCGAAGCGGGTTCGTCGGGCGACAAAAAAACACCGCTTGATCGAACAGTCACAGCGGTTGGTTCGGCAAAAACGAGAAACAGGGTCACAGCGGTGGTTTCTCGGTTGTCGGCAACGACAAAAACTCGGAGAACAGTCACAGCTGGTTTGGGTGTTATCAGGTCTGTGTCTTTGGTTTTTCGTTTTAAAACACGAACAGTACAGCGGTGTCTCGAGCGGTTTTGTGTGTCGGCCACACCCCACCCCAAACGAGGAGAACAGTCACACGCGGTCTGTCGCCAAAATACAGACGAGAACAGTCACAGCGGTGTAGGCAAACGGAGAAACAGCGTTACCCACATTCTTTTTGTACCGTCCGGGGTTTTGTTCTGGCGGCCAAAACGAGAACAGTGCACAGCTTTGCCTGACAGGTTGTTCTGCCCCCCTTCCCCTCCCCCCCGTTTTTTTTCGATCGCCCGCTTCTCCTATTTCATCATGGTGGTCGGGCACTATATATTTTTTTTAAACCACGCACCCATACGGGCACTCTACGCAGCCTGGATGTGTCGGCACATCACCCGTGGACGGTCATAGCTTTCTTACGTTGCCCGCCACTGTAGAAATTTTCTTTGAGTTATCGCGCGTTATCAATACCCGGAGAACCAGTGCACAGCGGTTGTTTGTGTTCGGCAAAACCGAGAACAATCAAGCGGCTGTCGCGTTTTTCTAGTATTAAAAACAAGAAATCACGGCCACCCACTACGTTGCCGCTGTCGGCAAAACACAAAGAACCTTGCTTTGGTCAGCCACACGTCGCGCTAGCGCACCCCCGAGATATCGGCCAAGAACGAGCACTAGTCACCAGCTACGGTGTTTGTCAGGCAAAACGAGAACAAATCACAGCGGGTTTCCCTTTGTCGGCCCAAACCAAAACCCCCCCCTTGAGAACAGTCAACCAAGCCCGGTTTTTTTGCCCCCCTCGGGCCCCAAAACGGAGAAACAATCAAGGCGGTGGCGGGGAGAAAACGAGAAAACAGGAACAGTCACCAGCGGTTGTCGGCAAAACAACAAGAACCAGTCACCAGCTGGGTTGCCGGCCTATAAGAAAACCGTAAATATGTCAGCGGCGAAGAGTGGAAAAAAAAAAACAAAAAAAAAAAACAAAAAAACACATCATGGAGACGGGTGTGGTTGGCAGCTAACACTGGTTTTTTTTGGGAAACGTCACAGATCATAAGAAAAACTAAACCAAAACAAAAAACACAACTAAAACAAATAATAAACTACAATTGAAGACACCGAAAGGTAGTAGCCGCCGACCCCGTTGTCGGCGAAATAAGAAACGTCTATTGTAGCAGGAAAAAAAAAATCGTTCAAACACACACACACACACACACAACACACAACAAACCACACACACACACACACACGGAAACACACACACACAACACACACACAAAACACAGTCTCAAAGGTGGTGCATAAAAAACAAAACAAACCACAAACAAACAAAAAAAACAAACAAAAAAACATACTTAAATAAAAAGCAACTGCCAACGATGCTTTTTCATCTTTCGACGGAGAACACTTCGACATAGTTCGAGGTTGTTTTTTTTTTTTATTCTATTATTATTTGCTTTCTAATTAAAAGAGGCTTTGGGATGGGCATGGTATTTTCCTTGTTGTAATGAAAGGGGGCCAGGAAAACAGGGGAATGGAAGAAACCAGGGACGGCCAGGGGAAAAGAGGTGTGTGTGTTGTGTGTGTGTGTTGTGTTTGTTGTTTTGTGTGTGTGTGTTGTAGTGTTTGTGTTTATGTGTGTGGTGTATGTGTGGGTGTTGTCATTACAACTTTGAAGTTTTAATCTGACAATAAATTTGGTTTTCAGTCAGTGTGTGTGTGTGTTGTGTGTGGGTGTGTGTGGAGTGTGTGTGTGGTGTGTGTTGTGTTGTCCCTGTTAATTTCTGGGCCTTTACAAAATAGAACCCCTCCTAACCCTCTTTTTGGTTTCGCTTGCCTCTTCTCACTTCCTCCCACTCTGTCCCTTTACCCCTTTGAGTTTATGAGAGTGGGGCGTAACTAGCTGCCTTTGGGAGAGAGCTCTCTTTCGCAGATGGGTATTGCCATCTAATTAGTACAAGTGACTCAATTCTTGTGTGGAGTTTCATCATGGAGGACTGATTTGACAGCGATGTGTACCGTTGAAACAGAAGAATGGAAACCCCACACCCACCCCCCCCTTGGAGAAGAAGCGTTATTTAGAGAACGTAAAATGTCAACGCTGCCTACATAAGATCGGCGTTACAGAGAATTGGGTACGAAGATTGCCCATCTCGAAAGAGGACAGTGCTGTTTTTTCATACGTGTAGTGCAGACCAAAGAGTCAATAAGGGCATACTGGTATTCAGACAAAGAGACAGTCCCTGTCCATACTGTATGCAGACAAAGAGGACAGGTGGCCTGTCATACTGCGTGCAGAACAAAGAGACAGTCCCTGTGCATCATTTGTGTGCAGACAACGAGACAGTCCCTGTTCATATTGTATGCCGACAAGAGGACAGTCCCTGCGGCAGACTGTGTGCAGACACAAAAGAGACAGTCCCTGCCATGCTGTATTGCAGACCCGAAAGTTCATACGCGTGAGTAAACATAAGAACATGTCCCTGTGCGATATGCGCTGCGTGCAGACAACAGAGACAGTCCCTGTCATATTGTGTGCAGACAAAGAGACAGTGCCTGTTACACACTGTCCGTGCAGACAACACTCCGCCCCACCCCCCAACGAGACAGTCCCCCCCCATACCCCACACCCACCCACACCTCCCACGACAACCCACCACGTACCTGTCACCAACAACCACAAGACAGTCCATGTTAATGTGTGCAGACTAAAGAGACAGTGCCCGTCCATACTGTGTGCAAAGAGACCCAGCCCCTGTCATACTGTGTGCAGACCAAAGAGACAGTCCCGTGTAAACTGTGTGCAGACAAGGAGACAGGTCCCTTCATACTTCGTGTGCAGACGAAGAGGCAGTCCCTGTCACACTGTTTGTTCAGACTAAGAGAGTCCCTGTCATACTGTGTGCAGACAAGAGAGAAGTGCCTGCCGTACTGTGTGCAGACAAAGAGACAGTCCATGACATACGGGTGTGTAGACAAAGAGACATCCTTGTTATACTGTGTGCAGACAATCCTTGCTATACTGTGTGCAGAAAAGAGGCAGGCACTGTTCATACGTGTGCAGGGTAAAGAGGGCGGGTCAGTGTCGTACTGTGGTGCAGACAAAGAGATCTTAAAGACACAATTTGATTGTTTTCATGTAGCATTGGTAAAAAACAAGCGAGGCAGTCTGAAGAAACAAGGGGATGCCGCCATCTATCCTGGTCAGCCGCCAAGCAAAAACATCTCGCCGACTTCATCCGCAGCTCGCCAACAATGGAATCCTGGCAGTTGCGCATTAACTTCCATGTCTGGCTGCCTGTTTCGTGCCAAACTTGGTACACTCTGGTGGTGGTGGTGGTGGTGGTGGTAGCCATTGGGGGTGGGGCTTTGTGGTAGTGGGGGTTTTGGGGGGTGGGGGGGAATCCTAATACGTGCTTCCTGTGCATTATTTCCTCTTTCTTTTCTGACTGTCAGGGAATATGAGTGGGTATTTCTTTTCTTTTTTTTTTTTTTTTTTCTGTTTTAGGGCCTGTCAGAGTGAATGATCTATTTCTTTGTCTGGTCTGTTTTGTATATGATGCTTTTGCGAGTTTACACTGATAAATCCCGTGACAGATATGATGTTGGGCATAAACGGTGAGAGAGAGAGAGAGAGAGAGAGAGAGAGAGAGAGAGAGAGAGAGAGAGTGAGTGAGAGACAGACACAGACAGACAGACAGACAGACAGACAGATAATAGACGACAGAACGAACGAAAGAAAGACTGAAAAAAATTAAGAAAGAAAAAACCACACACACACACACACACACAAAAAAACCGAATGAAAAAAATTAAATAGGTATGATTTCAACTAATGACCAGAATCATATCGCAACTGACAGTAATATACACAAAAACACAGGACAGAGAGGCATAACAATTCAATCATGTCAGAAACAGATGATGTAAAAGAGAACGATGAGAAAAAGAAAAAAGAAAGAAAGAGAGAAGAGAAAGAAGCGAAAAGCTAGAGGTAAAAAAAAAAAAACTACAAGAGAATATCGAACTGGATCCGTTCTAATTATCAAGCGCGCGTGCGCGCAAGCGTGCGTGCGTGTGTGTGTGTGCGCGTTCGTGCGCGTGCGTTGCGTGCGTGCGTGCGTATGTGTGTTTGTGTGTGTGTGTGTGTGTGTGTGTGTGTGTGTGTGTGTGTGTGTGTGTGTGTGTGTGTGTGTTTGTGTGTGTGTGTGTGTGTGTGTGTGTGGTGTGTGTGTGTGTGTGTGTGTGTGTGTTACGTTGTGTGTGTGTGTGTGTGTGTGTGTGTTACGGATGGTGTTGCGGTGCGTCTTTTGCTGTCTGGCTCTCGCTCTCTAAAAGTTTGGATGCGTGTAATGATTATTTCCTACACACACCCACACCATACGAGCATGGATAGCCAGGCAACACATAATTTCGATTTTTTGTTGTCTTTATATGCTGCCTGAACCATCAGAACACACATCAACATAAACTGATACAAAATCAATCCATACCACTACATAGCATACAGATCAATTCACGTCAACTAAGACATCAATACACAGAACCTTCAACCAGCAGATATCAGCATATCATATTACATACCATTATCATTATAATTCATCACGTAATCAGTACACATGGAGCTTTAAGCGCCGCTCTTATAAAATTTGTCACGTTAGACTCGTTATCACAGATCTCGCTGCCACCGTCATCAGTGTCTGTCTCACAGACGCAATCGACATACTTGGCTGTACCGAGCCTAAGTTACAGTCTATAGCCACCAGAAGAAGATGAAGAAGAGGCAGGGTCTCCACACGGCAAGCACTACCGCTCACAAACACAAACGGCTTGAAGAGCCAAGAGGTACAGTCAACCACGACGAGAACTACCAAGAAGAAGAAGAAGCAGGGTCTCCACACAGTCGTTCGTAAACACAAACGATTTGAAGATCCAAAAGGTACAATATCCACAAGGCACAGTATCCAAAAGGCACAATATCCAAAAGGCACAATCCATCCATAAAGGCACAATATCCACAAGGCACAATATCCATAATGCACAATATCCATAAGGCACAATATCCACAAAGCACAATATCCACAATGCACAATATCCATAATGTACACTGTCCAAAAGACACAATTTCCACAAGGCACAATATCCATAATGCACAATATCCATAAAGCACAATATGCACAATGCACAATATCCATAATGTACGATATCCACAATGCAAATCCATAATGTACAATATCCATAAGGCACAATATCCACAATATCCACAATGCACAATATCCACATGCACAATACCCTAATATCCATGATGCACAATATCCATAATACACAATATCCACAAGGCACAATATCCACAATGCACAATACCCATAATATCCACAAGGCACAATATCCAATGCACAATATCCACAAGGCACAATATCCATAATGCACAATATCCACAAGGCACAATATCCATAATGCATACTATCCACAGGGCACAATATCCATAATGCACAATATCCACAAGGCACAATATCCATAATGCACAATATCCACAAGGCACAATATCCATAATGCACAATATCCACAAGGCACAATATCCATAATGTACAATATCCACAAGGCACAATATCCACAATATCCATAATGTACAATATCCACAATGCACAATACCCATAATATCCATAATGCACAATATCCATAATGCACAATATCCAAGGCACAACATCCATAATGCACAATATCCATAATATCCATAATGCACAATATCCATAATGCACAATACCCATAATATCCATAATGCACAATATCCATAATGCACAATATCCACAAGGCACAATATCCAAAATGCACAATATCCATAATGCACAATATCCACAGGCACAATACCCATAATATCCATAATGCACAATATCCATAATGCACAATATCCACAAGGCACAATATCCATAATGCACAATATCCACAATGCACAATACCCATAATATCTATAATGCACAATATCCATAATGTACAATATCCACAAGGCACATATCCATAATGCACAATATCCATAATGCACAATATCCACAGGGCACAATATCCATAATGCACAATATCCACAAGACACACAATATCCCTAATGCATAATATCCACAGGGCACAATATCCATAATGCACAATATCCACAAGGCACAATATCCATAATGCACAATATCCACAAGGCACAATATCCATAATGCACAATATCCACAGGGCACAGTTAGTCACACTGAACTACCAGAAGAAGAAGAAGGAGAAGAAGACCCAAAGTCCCCACATGGCGGTCAGAGCCGCTCACGAGTACTGAGGACGTGAATACTGACGGGTACAGCAACAACGATGAACCCCTGACGCAACGAGCTGCAGCGAAATTCCACGGGTCACAGTATACTAAGTCGACCACTTCTTCTTCTTCTGCTGCTGCTGCTGCTGCTTGTCCACCTTCATCAGTTGAAGATTCTGACAGTATCATTATCATATCATATCATATCATATCATATCATATCATATCATATCATATCATATCATATCATATTGGTGGCATATTAGGCCTTTTCAGCCTTTAGCCTGCTCAATGTGGATAATTATGTGGTTTTAGCGAGAAATATTTTGGTCTTATTCTCGCACTTTTATGAAGCACATGCGTGGTTTTAAAAATGCAAGTCAATATTTGTTTGAAACATAAGGTGTACTCAGTGTTTATCAAGACAATTTTTTTTTAAGTGTTAACAGTTTCTGCTTCAACAACATTGACTGCCAAGTTATTCCACGTATTAACAATTCTGTTAGTGAACAAGTTAGCTGCTTTTGAAGTTTTAGTAATTTTTTGGGGGTTAGTTTGAACAGGTGCCCTCTAGTTGTAGATTCTGTATTCAGCTGAAATAGTGTGCCAGTGGTTTTAGTGTCATAAAATGCATGTGTCAGTTTATAAGTTTCAATCATGTCGCCACGTAGGCGCCTGTATTCCAAAACTTGGTAATCTTAAACACCGAAGCCTTTGTTCAAATAAATACTTCTGAAAAAAAAAAAAGTAGAAAAGAGTTTCAGCACAGCAAATCAAGTGTAAGTATGTAAGAGAGTTGGGCGACCTTCTCTTCTAGCGGGAGCTTTAAACAGTCGCTCTCAGCGACACAGCATTCACAAAACTTCACAAATATATTTTCCTGGCACAGACCTCGCTGTTAGCGTCATTAGTAGTGTCCCACAGACACAGTAAGCTCCTGCGCCCTATTGACTTGAAAGTCAGCCTCTCCACTTAGGCTAACTTTACGGAGATAGCGACGAAGAAAACAAATAGGGCCTACCATTAGTCGGAGCAGTAGAATATTCCAGATTGAAGTACAAGCTTTAAAATTGTTTTTGTGAATAAACTGACGCACGACAACCACGAACAGCTCTAGAAAATAAGTTTACCACTTCAGCGATTCCCTAGGGCCTAAAAACGAATCGAGTAAAAGTAAGGTTTCAACGCTCGAGTTACTTCCCTTGAATGCAAAAAACACGCAAACTTGGGAAGATGGCGGCGTCGGAGAAACGGTTGGAGGAGTGCAGTCTTCAATGCACAATGTTCGTCATTTTGACATCGATTCTGACGTGAGCATATTCTGCTTTTATCTGTAGTTGTGTAATGGCTATTGGAGCATAACATTAAAGAGTAAAAGTAGTTTTTAGCTCGACAAACAATACCTGAACACGTAAACAGACATTTCAGTTGAATGAGCCCGAAAAAAGCGTGATTAACTCCCTTGGCAAAATTTCTTATTTTTATACTTAAATGGTTAATTTTGGTTATCATATTCTTTTATAGCTCTTCATTTTCATCGACAAGATGCTAAATAATATGTTGAATATAATTGTTTTCTAATTTTAAACTCATTTTATTGATCTTATCTTATATACAGTACAGGTTGTAGCCCAAAATGCACAGCTACTAATGCGGTGTGTCTTTTGTTTTATCACTATACTTTTCAAAACAAATTAATTGAGGGGGCGGGGGGGGAGGTTTAACACTCGAACGATGGTGTTTGACCAGACGTGGTACAGTGACGGTGAAGTCACCGCCTGAGGCGGGGGGGAGGGGGGGTGGGGGAAACCATCTCCGCCCCCCCCCTCCCTCCCCCCCACTCACCCATCCCCTATCCCTCGAAGACGGACCGTTACTCTGTGATGGTGGTTCAGAGTGAGTCGTTGCCATGGTGAGGAGGGCGGTAGTCTGGCTGCCCCCCAAAACACTTCCTCGGAGACACGTCCTTCACATCCCGTCTGTGTCCCCACAGTGTTGGCTGGGCTGGTATTGCTGCTGGAACTGTTGTTGTGTTTTTCTGCGGCCGAATCACGATACGAATGATTTTGTTGTTATTCATCGACATATCATCATTGCATTTTTGGGTGATATAGTTCTAACAACAATAGGATGATAATTGTAATGATAATAATGATAATACTAGTAATGGTAATGATAATGAGGATGATATAATGATGATGATACTAATAATTATAATAATAACAATAACAATAATAGCAACAACAACAATAATAATGACGACAACAACACAACAATAATGACAACAACAAGATGATGATGATGATCATCATCATCATCACCATCATCATCATCATCATCATACTGCTACTGCTACTATTACTGATGATGATGATGCTGGGTCGTGGTGATGGTGGTGGTGGTGGTGGTGTGCTGCTGCTGCTGCTGTTGTTGTTGCTGCTGCTGATAATGAGATGATGATAGTTTGTGTGTTTTGCCCACCATTCTTTCCTTCTTTCTTTTTTTTCTGTCCTTTTTCTCATTAATTAATTAATTAATTAACTAAATCATTCATTCATTCTTTCTTTCTTTCTTTCTTTTTCAATGGTTGCTTTCTTATTATATGTCTTTCTTGTATTTCGTTAATGACACAGTAAACTTTAGATCTTTATTGCCTTTTTAAAAATTCAGTCGACATACTCTTTTTTATTCACTTTCTTTCTTTAAAGTTATTTTGTTATTTGTCTTTTTTTTTCCTACCTCCTCCTTTTTTCTCGGTCTCCCGATTTCCTTCTTCGCTCTGTCTTTTTTCTGGTGCTTTTATTATTTGAAAAAAAAAAACAACACTTTTGTTTACGTGTTTTTCCTCTTTTTATCCTTTGGATTTTATATTTTTCACTCACTCATTCACTCACTCACTTTGATATCTTATTCACTCACTCATTTTGGATTTTTTTACTTTCTTTCTTTTTTTGCCTACTCTATCTTTATTTTCGTATTTCTTTTTTCTTTCTCTCACTGTCTTTACATTATTCTTTCTGTCTTTTTTTTTTTTTCTTTTTGCCTTCTTTTTACTCAGATACTTACTTTGAACTTCCTTCTCTCTCTCTCTCTCTCTCTCTCTCTCTCTCTCTCTCTCTCTCTCTCCCCCTCTCTCTCCCTCTCTCTGTCTGTGAAGTTTCAGACGTCTTCCGGGATATCAATAATCTGCTTCTCGATTGTGCCCTTTTCCTTTAAAAAAAATGCTAAACACTCCCTTTCGCTTCTTCTTTATTTATTCGTTTCTCTCTTTTTTTTTTTTTTTTACATTGCCCCACAGTGAATCAGAAGTTAGCAGACAGTTTTTTGTCAGGGCTAATTTCCTTTCTTGTGCTGGTGTCTACGGTATCTCTGTCAGGCTGTGGTCCCATGCTTTTTCTGACACTGCTGCGGTAGGACTGGTTAGTGGATTTCCATTCTCCTCATCCCTCTTCTCTCCCCCCCCCACTCCCCTCCTCCCCCGGCTTCCTACCCCCCCCCCCCCCCCCCCCCCCCCCCCCCCGCCATACTTTGCAGAGTTCTTGTCTTTCACATAAATCAGCATTACTGGATCCACCACTGGCTATTTTTTTTTTTTCAGCCGGCCAAAGACTGCAGCGAATGAAAAACACGGGAATGTCAAATGACTCACTCTCACACGTCTGATCTGTCAGCTTTTCCTGTTCTGCTTGTGTTACAATTAATAATATGAAAGAAAAAAAAATCTGTATGTATCTTTCTCTCTCAACGGTCCAGGGTTTCGCTGGGTATCAGCAGCGTGGTCGTCTGTGTCCCTATCAGGCAACGGAGTCCTTTTCATTGCGATGCTCCATCACAATGAAACATCACTGTGATTTGTTTTTCTTCCTGTTTCCAGGAGCATGCGATTGTGATGTGCGTATTGCAAATAACTCCCTTTCCTGGGCTCTGAAGGATCCACTACCCCCCCCCCCCGCTCACCCTCCCCCCCTCCCCCTCACACACACACCACACACGCACACACGCACGCATGCACGCACGCACACACACACACACACGCACACACACACATGTACAAGCCCTCCACCTTCAGTCTTCCAGACTTTGACAGCATTACACTGACTCATGAATACACGTTCGCCATCACTTCCTCACCCATGGAGATATGTATCACTTTGATCAGTAGTAGTTATGTAAGTGATGCAAGATACACACAGCATGCCTACCTTCTCTGTCCCAGTCTTCTTTTCTAACATCCTCGCTACTCAACACAAGTGCTTGCATACCAAGATAAGGGCAGGGCTCGAACAGCTGAGCTGGTAGGGCATAAGACTCGTGATCCCTGGGGACGCGAATTCGAATTCCCACTGGGCCGTTTCAACACAGTGGGATTCGTTCTCAGACCTAGCGTTGGTTATGGCTCCATTTCCCCGAAATCCCCATCGAATGAGACTATACACCAAAGTTCCGTGTATGAAAGCACGCATAACATGAAATCCCACCATCACCAACTTTTGGAAGCGAAAGCCAGTTTTGCCGTTACTAGCGGCTATAACGGCCCATAACGGTGTTTCTTCTTTTATGGAAAATCTCAGAAAGTACTCGGCCGATCTTTCTGAAAATTTGTAGGTATGTTCATTACGGGTCACGGATGATGGCCGATGTTTACCAGAAAAGCCGTTACTAGCGGCTATAACGGCTCAACACGGTTTTTCCTCTTTATGGAATATCTTCACGCGTATTCGAGGTAGACTGTGAGTACGTTTATACGCTTTGCACCTTTTTTTTTTTTTTTTTTTTTTTTTTTCCTTAGACCATCACGAGTGTCACTGAACAGGTGATCCTGTGAGTCCTGAACTGTTCATGTTGGTGCCGGGTTGTGTCTGTCTTGGGGCGGACACTGAAGCGTTGCCAGGGCAGCGGAGTGATTTGAAGGGAAGGTGTTCTAGCGTGCTGATCACGTGCTTGCTCTCTTGGCGCTTTGCGCAGTTTCTATCGCTCGAGCTTTATTCCCTGCCTTATGTTGTCTGTGCATCTGTGCGTCTCCCTCCCGCCCACCCACCCATTCACCCCCCCCCCCCCTTCTCTCTTTCTCTCTCTTAGCAGAATGATAAATAATAACAAGACCTTATTTGTAGTATTGCAGTGTGTGTGTGTGTGTGTGTG
>JADBJO010021771.1:27500-28991 GCA_016801955.1 Conus betulinus
ATCCTTTTCTTTCATGTGTCTTTCCTGAAGGCACCTTTTGTTTTTGTCCTGTCCTCTGCCAATATGCACACTTCATTCTCCTCTTCTTTGCATTTTTCTTCTTTTCTTTAACTCTCCCAGACCTGTGTCTCTCTCTCTCTCGTTTTCCCATTCGCTCTCTCCTCGGCCGAAGATAGCTTCTCCATTTCCCGGTTGTGTGTTTGTGTGTGTGTGTGTGTGTGTGTGTGTGTGTGTGTTGTGTGTGTGTGTGTGTGTGTGTGATCGAAAACGATAAAATCTATAAAAACAAACGAGGAGAAAGTTGAATTATTTGCTGACACTTTCGCAGCAATGAGTCAGACTGAACATCTGCCTAAAGAAGAGCAAGAACGAAGAAGAACTATTGAAAACGAAGGGAGAAACATTGACCACATGACAATGACAACACGTTATATATTATAAAAAATCTAACAATGGAGGAGCTTCTGCACTCACTTCGCCGTTTTAAAATCTGGTAAAATTGCTACAGGATTTGTTCCCATTTCTTACAACATGATAAAGCCATTTTCCACAATGCTTTTTGAAAAAATTATTAGAGTTCTTCCAATTATGCTGGAAATCCGGAAAGCTGCCAATGGCTTGGAAGAAAAGCAACAGTTTGTACCTATCCATAAACAAGGAAAATCAAAAAGAAAATCTTCTAATTTCCGACCCATTTCTTGACTCCTCACACCTTGGAAAACATTTTTGAGAGGATAATGAAATTCAGATTAGAACATTTTCCTTGAAAAGAATGGGATTTTGCCAATCTTTCAAGCTGGTTTTCAGAAAGGGAGGGGTGTTCACTGATCATGTTAGTCTTTTAGCTTCACACGTCAAAAAAGCCTTGGCTAAGCGACACTCCACTTTAGCCACGTTTTTTATATTCATAGAGCGTACGATTCCGTTTGGCATTTTAAATTATTGTCCAAGGCTCATGAAATTGGGGATTAAAGGGTCGTTTCCACATGTTTTTTTACAATCGTTTTTATCTGGAGAACGCTACAAGTAAAACTAAATGGTGTGCTGTCAAGTACAAGATATGTTAACATGGGTGTCCCTCAAGGAAGTGTAATTTCTCCAATCCTCTTCTCATTGATGCTTTATGATCTTAACCAGATTGACACAAAAGGGGCAACTTTAGCTGCTTATGCAGATGATATTGCAATGTGGAAAAATGTAGATTGTAATTTTACAAAAACAAAATCAAGCGTAATAAAATTGTTGAACAGTTTCAGTTTGCGGTCAGTAAACTTGTTTAATTATTTGAATTCAAACGTTTTTAACCTATCAACGGACAAATCGGTTTTTTATAATATTTACAAAGAAAAATATCGATTTTGAAGGTAGGGATGCTGTAAAAGTAAAAATAGGTGATTCTTTCATTTTCCCAAGTAAGCAAGTAAAATTTCTAGGCGTTATTTTCACTATAAACTATTCTGGTGTAAACATATCAAATCATCTCGTGGAAAA
>JADBJO010021772.1:5000-7500 GCA_016801955.1 Conus betulinus
TTTAGCTGAACAGGAAATTTTTTTTTTTTTTTATAAATGTACGAAGTATTTATATGACTAAGTGCAATGTGTAATTTTTTTTTTTATCAAAGATGGGAATATTCAAAATGTGCCTATAAACATTGTACAGGACTATGTACTTGTATATGGTTGTGAAATTTCGGGATACAGTGACTAAAGCTAATGGAAAGTTTTCAACTTTATTTTAAGCATTTTTTTTTTTAAATTTTAATCGTACATCCAAAACAGAATTGACATATTGAGAACTAGGAATGCATCCTGTTTCAGTTCAAGTATATGCACGAATGATTAAATTCTGGTCGTCCTTACGTTCTCCACAAACAAACAAATACTCATCTGGATTGTATCAAGTGTTATAATTATGATTTATACAGAAATCAGGGTTTTACATCTAGGTGATTCATGTGTATACGGGATATCCTAATAGATACAGGATTCGACTGTATGTGGGAGACACAACAGTTTTCGTCTGTTCACAGTCTCTGTAGAAATGTTGATAATTCTTTGGAAGATATTCACATACGTGCATGGAATGATGCTTTAGAATCTAGTGATAAGTGTTTATTTTACAGAAATTTTTGAAACAGTTTTGCCGTGAAAAAATATTGAAATGGTGCCTATGTTTATGCATACCCGTTGATTCGGTTTTGCTGTGGTAATTATAAAGTCATAATAGAAATTGGAAGACGATTTGGAATGCCTCACGTTGCTGTCGGGACTGCGACCACAATGACCTTGGTGATGAATTTCATTTTGTAATGAAAATGTGCCAATATAACATTGGCAATCAGTTTATACCAAGAAAAATCTACATGTATGAAGTCCGTATTTAACTATTTTCAACGCCTTCTTTCTTGCGCTGAACACAGAAGCGATCAAAGCTAAGTGCATTTTCGTTATTTGTTTCATGTTTGTTGCACCTGAAGAAGATCTAAGAGGTCGAAACGCGTTGTGGTTTGTCTTGTGACTCGTTTGTCCACGTTTCTCTGGGCGTTCGCTGACATTTATTTATTATTTTAGATTTCCACCTGCAGTCGTTTCACTTTGCAACTAACTATTTTCGTTTGCTCTGTGGTAGTAAAAAAAAGTGTTGCTAAACTTAGCGAAGTTTCTAAAACTTCGTAAAGTTGTGTAACGTTATAATTATTCAGCGTGTTAATTATAGGGAATATTTTGGGATGTTTAATTTGTTTCATTTATATTTTTGTTGATTTGATTCAAGTTCCCCATGCCCCAAAGGGGTCACAGGATTAAAGTCTTTGAATCTTTGTGTGAGTTAGATGGGAGGGGACTTTTTGTTAAACTGATCAATACTAACATACAGAGAAACGAAACTCGAAAGATTCCAGTAGAAAAAAAATGTAAAATTGAGATTGGAAACGAAATATTTCTTTCACAAAAGTCAAACCCATATTGATGAGATCTGATGTTAAGTCATTGCCGAGGGGAAGGAAAATGCAGATTACATTTTGTAATAGGTCAGAGATAGTCAGTCCAATGGTTAAGCAGAACCTCTGGCGTGTACTCGATGCCTTTGAGTTTTTCATTCGTTTTCGTTGGTCACGCAACAAGATCACCTGCTGTTTTGTATTGGGAACATGGCGCCCATGTGGTGCAGATTAGTGAACAGTGTGACATAGCAATTGACAGAGCCACCCTACTCACCACTAACACCTGGCCCCATCTCTCTCTCTCTCTCTCTCTCTCTCTCTCTCTCTCTCTCTCTCTCTCTGAAACTGCATTCAGGATTATCAGTTTGTGTCAATTTCAATCTTCACCCCTAAATCCCCGCCTCCTTTACTTCCCTCCTTCTCTCCACCTGCTAGTTTCCTGTAGCGAAGTCGTATGTTTGTTTTTGATCCGTCAAATCACTGACAACCACTTCAGTTATCTAGAGGTTGAGGGGAGGGGGGGTGAGGTTATCTGTGCATACGCAGGTGGCTGATCAATCCGATGAGTGCATGGAATGTGCGGTGACATCTTGGACAGTCAATGTGGGAGACCTGCCCTTGATTGCTGGCGCGGGCTTCCCTTGCCCGTCTTGTTTGTTGCGCTGCAGTTGTCCTTTCTTCACATAAATTGGCGCCTTTGTGGATTGAGTAGGGCCATCTAGCTTGATCCAAGTAGTTTGTTCCCATGTGTCAAGGTTGATGTTTAAACGCTTTAAGGATGGTTTGAGAGCGTCTTTGAAGCGTTTCTTCTGACTTCCATGTTAACGTTTTTTTCTTGTTCCAGCTCACCATATAGAGTCTGTCTGGTAGCCAATGGTCTGGCATGCGTGCTACATGACCTGCCCATCGAAACTGAGAACTGTCTCAGCTAAGACATATACCAGTGATGACAAAAGGGGCAGAGAATTTTGACGTAATTGTAGTTCGTATCGCCTTGCCAGCTCCTCTCTTCCGACTCCTCCTTTTGCTTCTCTGATCAGTGTATGCGTTTCGTAAAAGAAAGTCAAAACTCTGGGCAGGGGCTTTTC
>JADBJO010021772.1:12500-22500 GCA_016801955.1 Conus betulinus
TTATCTTTACCTCTCTGTTTTTTGTCTGTCTGTGTATCTCTGTCTCTGTCCGACTGTCTGTCTGTCTGTTTGTCTGTCTGTCTCTGTCTCTGTCCCTCTCTCTCTCTCTCTCTCTCTGCCTGTCTGTCTGTCTGTCTGTCTGTCTGTCTGTCTGTCTCTGTCTCTCTCTCTCTCTCTCTCTCTCTCTCTCTCTCTCTCTCTCTCTCTCTCTCTCTCTCTCTCTCTCTCTCTCTCTCTCTGTATGAGCTAGAGTCCGTACGCACCACCACAACTATAAGGGGTCAATGGCTACTTACCACTGTAAAAAAGATTTAAACATATTGGCAGTATTTTCCCTCAGTGATATATTTGATAGAGAAAATGCAACCTTTGCTACAACAGCCACATGTTCTCGCAAGCGCACGCGTGCACACACACACACACACACACACACACACACACACACACACACACACACACACACACACTGTATTCACTAACAGTTAGCTATGTGGTTCCAGCTTCAAATCAGGTGCGAACAGGTTCGCACAAAATGAAAAAGGAACTTATGGAGAAAGTAAAAAAGGTCTGTGCTTAGAACAAAAAGACCATCAATCATGGTGATCTGAGCAAAGTCGATCGATGTCTAGAAATTTCACTGATGGTCCTGAGAACGTAGGGAAGGGTTGCTCTTGAAAGTATTTTATTTCAAAACTGTATATGACATAATTATACATATATTTCCGTCTAGAATGAAATCGTAATTTACATTTGATAATGGCATGTGTTAAAACAATGTCACAGACTTATTTCTTTATACATCTATATAAATGGTTTTGTCGCAAAATGGAGAAATTGAGTGCCAATAATTGTCAAGATGGTATAGTAATGCCAAGCACATGAAGAAAGAAACAGAAACACCCGAAGGTGATAGGGAGGACCCAGAGAAGCACCATCTTCACCTCCCTTTAGAGCAGTCCTGTACCACCCTTGGAGGCCTGCGCTGTGTTGACGATGGGTACAGGCACACGCAGCACACACCATTAAGATATAGCAAGGGACATAACTGCTCCTGAACAGAGGTAAATCGGGCTAGAGGATGCAACTCTTAACAGCCTTAAAGTAGCATTTCCATGGGTGTACCAGCCCGTATTTCATGACTGCAGAGCCCACCGGCGAAAAACACCACCCTCCAGCTGTCGAACACATCCCACAGACCCAACCACCCATGCCCACGGACAAATGAAGACAGTGCCACTCCAGACACAGCCAAGCTTTCGCTATATACGGTCTTATGTGCCCTCAAGAGAGAATCCAAAGTTGTAGTCTTTCCCACTGTCAACAGGACTTTCCCTGTGGTCAGTGAATCTTTCCTCACCGTCACTGGACCTTTCTCCAGGGTCAGCCTAGTTAAAGCAAAGAAGGAAAAGAAACGCCCGAAGGTGCCAGGGAGGACCCAGAGAAGCACTGTCTTCACCCGCCTTTAGAGCAGTCATGTACCACCCTTGGAGGCCTGCGCTGTGTTGATGGTGGGTACAGGCACGTGCAGGAGACTCCATGAAGAAACTGAATGCCAATAATTGTCAAGATGGTATCGTAATCCAAAGCACATGTATAATAGTGTCGGTGTTAGTTATCTCTGGCTCAGCACAACTTTAAATTTCAATACTGAAAAGAAATCATGAGAACTTCGTTCATACCTTTAGCAGACAATTCCATCCTATGAGCGTTTTTCGAAATCGTGAACTCAGCACCAAATAAGCAAAAAAATTAACTGTCGAGTTCAAGCAAGAAGCAATCCAAACAAACTGGTATATACAACAATGAACGTATTGTGGTATTTTCTGTACGTGAAATACTCTGAATCAGCGACTGTGGCCATGGCAGAACACAAATCAGGAATCACCAGAATGATGTAAACGAAACACAAGAGAGTAACATCCGAGTGATTCTGGTGTCTGCAGTGTGTCGTCTCGAGTGTTTAGTTGTCCAGTCATCTGTCCTCTCTGAAGGGAAGCTCGGCGTAGACGGACTATCGTGATGACACAACAAACAATCATCGTGAACAGAAGAACTGGTTTTCACCAGGTTAGACATATGGAACATGATGTTTCTTCTGGCAAGTGTGACGTCACCATGGAACAAAGGCGTACTATCTCTGTAAGCGATGCTTCGATTCGTTGAAGGGTCTGTTCTCCATTTCACAGTGAAAGAAGGTAAAGTGGGAAGCAAGAATATAATGGCACAAGAAATGACAGGGATATAACTGCAATCATCCATACGCAAAAAGAAATTAAAAAAACGCATCTCTCTCTCTCTCTCTCTCTCTCTCTCTCTCTCTCTCTCTCTCTCTCTCTGTGTCTCTCGTGTGTGTGTGTGTGTGTGTGTGTGTGTGTGTGTGTGTGTGTGTGTGTGTGCACCCGTGTGCCCCGCGCGCGCGCGCGGGCGCGCTCGTGATTACATAGATCTCTAAGAGAGGTTAGAGTAGGAACATATCCGAAATAGATTTCTTTCTTGTTTCCCCCATCATATGGCCTATTCCCCCATTTCCTTTTCAGAACGAATATATTAGAGATTTGTCGTTGACACTGACAATACTTATGCTATGTCTAGAGAGTCTCCAACTGCCATCTACGACACAGTAAAGAGCTTGCATAACCGGGGTCGTTTCTTAGGCAACTGTTTGTCATTTTCTTAATGCAGGGGGGAAAAACCCCACTACTATTGCAAAATTGAGGCTGAAAGTGTCAGAAACAGCCGGCGGGGGTAGTTAACACACAGCAGTTCATTTTGAAATACTAACCCGCAAAAAGTACAAGGGAGGGAAAAGAAAGATTCTGCGACTGCCAAAGCTGCAGGCAGCTGCAAATACCCACGCGTTTCACCCACGAGAAATATGGCGGCTTTAGACGTGCTGGAACGAGGTGCTTTACATGCTACATAACCCAACAGTTTCAATATAATGTCAGTGAAGGATGTAAGATTTTTTTTTATTATTATATTATGTTTTTTCTCTTCCTACCACAGCCACCCCATCCTCTTCTTCATTACTTATCATTTTCACAGTAACCGTGGACTCCTTTACAATTTTTCCCTGTGTTTACTTATTGCTCTTCTTTCTTTCTTTCTTTTTTTTTTTTATTCTTGTCCTGTGCCCGAAAGTAAAAAAAAGAACGAAACAAACAAACAAGATCAAGACCGATGTTTGTTTTCTTTTTGTAGGGGACTCAAAATTTGTAAATGTATTGATACGTTGAATGATTTAGCATACTTTTTTTTCCTAAGAAATCTAAGCTAGTGAAACAGCACATCGTACAGAATTTCAATATTTCCAAAGGCAGTTACTGTTAGACTGAATAAATACAGCGCCGAAAAGGAAAAGCTGTACCAAAACAAGGCAAGAGAGTATGACAATGCGCTCTCTCTCTCTCTCTCTCTCTCTCTCTCTCTCTCTCTCTCTCTCTCTCTCATACACATAATTTTTGCATAAGCTCTTTATGGAACTCTGTATCCTCCAGTATGCATGTTTTTTTTTTGTGTTGTTTGTTTGTTGTTTTGTTTGTTTGTTTGTTTGTTTTTTTAAGATGGGCTAACAAATTTGTAAAGCCATGTTTGTATCAAGGTCGATAAATCTGACAAACACCCTGCCGTTAATTGGTTTAAACAAATCTTTCATCACAGGTACGTACAGTTACACAATACAAAGTGAGCAGCAACAAGCTGAATGCTTATAGTGTGCTCTACAAAATGACAATACACAACTAATTTACCTGGCGGCTACAGTAATACAAATATTACATTATTTTTATGAAAACAATTGACAGTTTAAAGTTTATAAATCGCATGAAGAATACAAAAAGAGAACACCCCCGCCCCCTCCCCTTTCCCGGAAAGAGAAAAAATAATTAAAAAAAAAAAAAAAATAATTAAAAAAAAAAAAAAAGATAAAGAAAGAAACGGACATTAACGAAGAGAGACTATGAGAAAACACACCACAGTCACACTAATTTGTTATCATCACAATTTGAAATAACGGCAACATTTTTAATACAATCTTCTTTTGTCATACCTGAAACCTCCAATAGAGACAATGTATCTAAAACCGGTTTGCTTCCAGAGATAAACTTATGAACAGCTTCAAATATCAATATATTGGTATCTATATGCAGATTACGGTCACCTTTTAACAGAGTTTGAACATTTCTGTAGTGTGATGGGAGATCGGAAATAGTTTGTGTGCGGGTTTCATTAAAAACGAGGACACAACAGAAAATAGTGTTCAGCTGTTTCCTCCCCATTACCACACTCACACAGTGGGTCGTTAATTAGATGGCGGTTGGACATATCGTATCTCAGATCACTGATTCCAAGACGAAGACGGCAATGAATGATTTGGTTTTTTCTCTCGCCATGGTAAAAGTACGGCGGTATGACAGGATCATCAGCCGATAAATGATGCTTGACTACGCTTAAAGATGGACTGGTTTTAATATGATCTGGGAGACTATTCCATAAAGATGTAGTTGAGGAATGAAGGATTTCCGATATATCTCAGTGTTGCATTTTGGAGTTGTACGCTCTAACGGCCTTCTCCTGTGATAAGGATTCCTGTCAGATTCTTTTTTTATGTAGTGGGACTTACATGGGCTGTTTTTCAGACGTTTTGGAAACTTTGCTTCAATCATACTTCTGTTAAATATGGTAGTCAAGGGATCCAATATAACTGGAAGAGATGCAATCAACAACCTGTTGTGAACCAAATCAGGCCCTACTGCTTTATTCTTGTTCAGATTCAAGTTACATCCTTAACATTAGTAGCTGTCAAAGAAATGTCTGTAATTTCTGGAACTATGAATAGTACGTCTGGCACACTTCATCACCATCATTTTGACTGAGCAATGAAATATTTATTGAAAGCGTTCGCTTTGTCTGTATTGTTATAGTTTACAATGCCATTACAAACAATTGGAGGTATTTCGTTCGAGTCAATACCTTTCTTTTTTTTTTTTAAAAGATTTTACCAGGTGCCACCATTCTTTTTTTACCAAAATTTGTGGAGTTAGAAACCTTATTGTCTAATTCAGCAACATAGTCAAGTTGTCTTTGTTTTTCTTTCTCTTGATGTCACATAATTCCGAAATCGACGAAACCTGTACCAATCTTCTGGATCATTGGTATGTTTAGCTATACTGTGTATTGTTTTTACGTTCCTCTATTAACAGTCTTATTTCATCAGTCATCCAGGGGACGTCGTCAGGACGTACAATAATAATTTTAGACGGCATGCATAGTTTCGCTTTTTTTCCATTAATATTTTTGAAAACATTTCAGCACTTTGATCTACTGATCTGTTGCGAGTAATGTCGTCCCAGTTTACAGTGCCTAACAGGTCACAAAAGCGATCTGCATTTAGCTTTCTATAATTAAGTATGGTCCTTTTGAATGGCTGGTTCTTGACCACAGTATGTCTAATCATGGCGCAAGGACCACTATGATCACTGCAAATAGCTGGCAAAACGTCAGTGGATGTTACAATGTTGGGGCATTGTGTGAGAACCAGATCCAAACACGTTGCACTCGAATCTGTAATCCTTGTGGGTTCATTAATAAACTGAGTGAGCCTGTATCGATTCATGATTCCAAGTAAGTACGGTGAGGGTGTCGTAAGGAAATCACTATTGAAGTCACCAAGAATAATACATTTTGATGAAGTATTATTTACCTTACGAATGCTTTCTTCTATCTGATCCCAGTAACTTACAGGGGAACTTGGAGGTCGATAAAAAATGACCAACCAGTAGACTACTTTGGCCAAGCTTTGTCTCGACCCATACAGCTTCAAGGTCATTAATATAGAGATTTGGTCGAGGTTTACAAACTGGTTTTCCGTGCATCTTATAAACCATTCGCAAACAAAGAGAACCAGAGAAATACCGGTTCAAAAAAATGGAAGCACTGGCACGCACTCATCACAACGATTCACACCTGCCAGTCTCTGAATGATTTCGATTCAGACCTCTCCAAAACCAGCCCCTGATTGCGTCGAGTGTTTCCTTCCACTGGGAGCCGACAAGGTGCAAGCCACTTAATAAAGTCGAAGCCTTCCCGAAGATGTTCAATACTCAGGCCAACCAAAGCTGGATGGTCATCGTGACCTACCTGCAGGCCGCCGATGGTTATATTATTATTAAACAGAAAAGGATGGCGTGATTCTTGTTCAGCAAGCGGGCTTTCGAAAAGGTCATTGTACCACAGACCACTTAGTAAAACTGACCAGTTATATTAAAAACCAATTCTCCCACAGAAAAAAAAAGTACATTGGCTACATTTTTTTTTATAGATCTGGTTCCAAAGTGAGACGACTGCAGGCGGAAATCTAAGCAAATCTTAAATAAATGTTAGCGAACCGCCGAGAGAAACGTGGACAAACGAGTCACAAGTCAAATCACAACGCGTTTCGACCTCTTGTAGACTGTTTTGAAATATGAGATTTCCAGTTGGTTTAAAAGTGGTAAGCATTTTCGGTTAATTTATGCTGTATATTATGTCCTAAAGGATTTTGGTATGCTAAATTCATTTATCAAATTTGCCAGTGATATCTCGATTCTCTTTCCAAGATGTAATTAGTTATTCAAAATGGCCACCTTGCAGGAAAGGAAACTCCTTCAGGCATTAGTGGACACAAACTTAAGTGTTTATTTCAGAACATTCTGAATAAAACCTTGAAAGAAAACATAATAAATATTTCAAACTTGTATTGCTCTTCATAATTGTAATGATTGGATCATCTTTCTATCAAAGTGTACCCCCGACCCGTCCCTGCACAAAGAAATGAAAAAATGGTAATTAACATCTATACCTTTTAGTTTTGACTTGAAATTCTCTGTACAAGGGAATGCAAAACAGTCAATCTGACTTTAAGAATCTGAATGATAATTACATAGGTAAGCCTTTGAATGACCAAATTAAACAGCAGAGGAATCAAACAAAAAGAAAGTGTTAAATACAAAGAATGTGCCCAATTCCTTTGAAAACAGATTTAAATTGCTGCTAGACTTTTTAATTTGTCATTTTACCTTGCAAAGATGTACTGTCTCCTGTGTCAATTTGCTAATCCAATAAAATCTCTTGATAAAGCAAACACAGCCAGCAACGTTAAATTCATGGAACAGAAGCCTAACTATTCACGACGATTCTCTGGTTCAATTCACGTAGTTTCGCTTTAGTGTACATGTAAATGAAAACGGAACAATGCCTGCTGATAACAAGAGACCATGTTCTTTCAGTTTCATGCTTTCAATTATTGCTGTTTCTGCAGAGTCACCAGTGCTGCACTTGCATGTACTAGTACATTACAGTTTATGCTTTCTGCACTGACAGTTTTTGCAACTGCAGCTAATGAGATAAATGCAGGCTTCAGGCACTGCTGGAAGAGACGTCATAATAGGTGCAAATGCGCCATCATTGACGGTCCATTCCATGGTGTCTGGTTTGGGCAGCAGTGGACGTTGTTTTTCAGCTTGGTTCCAGACAAGTGCCTGGTAATGTGCTCGCTTGATATGGAACGACAGGGCATCATGTGTTGGTGGCGAGGTTTCCACGGGCTTGGCTTGAGCAAACAGACCTGACCTTGTATCGTCTACAGAAGCATTGTCCATGTTGCACACTTTAAAGATGAAGGCCTCTGCATCAGTACACGCTTGGTGAGACAGTTCACCTCTTCCAGTGTTGCAAGGAGGTCATAATGCTCCTTAAAGACTTTCAAGCAAGATTTCTTGGTATGACCAGCCAGGCACGATGTCGCATCACTTCCAGTAAGTGAATGAAATGCCGCTAAGGCACTCAGGAAACTTGTCAGAGGGAAGCTGATCTACAATGGTGTGGATTCAAATGTACTTTCTGTTCTTTGACTTTCCCGCTTTCACCCACACTTTTGAGCATGGCATTTTGTTGAAATGGGCAAGAAGAAGGACCAGCACATCCGTATCTTGTGCAGCAACAACAACTCGTGAAGTTTGGCTCTTTACACAGTGAAGAATAATCCGAGTGTCCCGCCTCCTCATGTTTGGCTTCTAATTCTTCAGTGTTTACATCAGGAGCTGAGGACTCAAACCTGCTCTTCATCACAGAAGCCACCTGAAATGACAATGATCTTGTTTTCAGTGCAGGATCAGTTGGCAAGACAAGAAACTGGCCAGGTCAGCTTTGTTCTCTGCAAGGGCAATGAAGTTTTTCCCACTTTAGTGGTAAGGGACTTCTCTGCTTTGGATCTCTCTCCTCACGGGCACTGCATGTCTGCCTCGTTTGTGTCTGGTGCCAACCTTGATGGACATTTCATAGTACCTGTCAAACACAACACCAATTCGAGTGAAGACAGCACCACTCTGAAGAACAGATTCAACAACTGTGGCAGCTAGGTCACCAAAGGGCTTGGCGTTTGGTGACTTTCCAATTACAATCGCAAGTGCTTGGCCATCAATGATGAGTGTGGTTTTTCTCCAAGGTCAGCAGGTTGAAGGTTTGGGGGGCAAGGTGTGCCACCAATCAAAGCATCTTCTAAAAGGGATTTCTGACCAGAACGGAGATTGCCAGTCATTTCTGCTATAGCAGCCGGGGCAGGAAGAAGCTTATACTGTAGTATGTCTTGCAGATTGACGTCTCTTCCAGCTCTGTATGCTGTGATAAGTCGCTGCAGAAACTTTCTGTCGGCCTAGATGACTTTCTGTGCACTCGTATTGGATTGCTTTTGCTCCAATTCGAACAAGGTTGCAAATGTCAGGCATTTGTTCCTGTGCAAAGTGTCTCTGAACTGCTCTTGTCGGTCGTTGCAGACAACAAGCCTTTCTTCAACGAATTTGATCAGCTGGACTTGACCTTTTTCCTTGACTGTCAACTAATGTTCAGTGATGTTGCTGGGGATAACATCCTTTGTTGCACTGTTCTGCAAGTCTGTGGGTGCCTCGTCTGTGAAGAGCTTGAAGGTTTGCAAAGTGTTCGGCAGCTTATTTTCATCCCTCATATCAAGCCTTTGTCTTGCCAGTTGCTTTCATTGTGTGTGAAGTTGTCATCTTGCCTCAGTCCAAAGGTACATTTCGTTCAACTGCTGATGTGAGATCTGAGGTTGTAGAGAGGGGGCCCACCTGTTCAGCGCTGTAGTTGTTTTGGTGATGCCTATTATTTCCACCACCACCCTTCTTCCCTGTGTCGTTGAGCCATTCCTGACTTTGGTCAGGGTCAACTTGGTACTGTTGAGGTGACCTCTTGACTATGAAGGTGCCCTTTTCAAACTCTGCCTTGACGTTTTCTGGCAACTGATTCATCTCACATAAGTAGATGGATCCCAATTTGGCGTAGTTGTGGTGGTTATACCACATGAAATAGGGCAACATTTCGCCAAAAGCATGCAGATATAGTTGCCAAAGGCCTTCTCTGTGTGCTCTGGTGAAAAGTAGGAGAATCTACACCATCTGATTGTATGTCCACGAGAACTTGAAGTTGGGATTGTCATTGCTCGAGACAAATGCATCCATAGCCTTGCTGACGTCTGGAGAAGCCAACAACTTCATCATTCCAGCTGGGCCATCAGTGGACAGTTCATCCTGTATCTCTCTTTCTAGATCTTGGTTGTGTCTTTGATGAACATCAAGAGCTTGGGAGCAAGCAATCGCCAAAGTGCTTGAAGTGTCAACTTGTGTCCTCTCATCCCCTGGGCGTAGGACTTTCCAGACATCACCCGCTCTGCTGTTCCTGGACCAAAGATGCTACTTTCAACCCAAGCGTCCAGAAGACCTGATCCCTGTGCTGTCCAATAATCTGAAGAAAGTTCATAGCGGTATGAAGTCTTTCTAATCTCACAATCAAAAAGTCTTGGTACTCTGGTTTGGCCCACTTGAGCTCCATCAGTCTCCATAGTATGAAAATAGATATGACAATCCGATGTCTTAAACGATATGAATGCGGTGTTTGCTGGTGGTTTGTGGATAACATATTTATCAACAGTTAATACCAAGCAGACATTTCA
>JADBJO010021773.1:0-10000 GCA_016801955.1 Conus betulinus
TCTGGGCGCATGGCTTCAGAGACCACCAGCTCTCCCTTTGCACATGACCCCCACGATGATGGTAGTTTCGTTCCCGAATTCCAGCACGTCTGCTTGTTGTGCAGACTCGACGTGAATCTGGCAGCCTTTTGCGGACTGTTTCAACACACAGTTTTGGGAGCCCTTGTCTTCACTTGTTGCTTTCCATCGTTCATCACTGACTGGCAGATTCTTCACAATGCATTGGATCCTGTATCGAGGGCCCTCTATGTGTCGGGGCTCGGAGCAGGACTTTCCTTGCCTGTTCTCTGCAACGGGATCGCTTTCCGTGGATGGCTCCCTTGATGCTGTACTTCTGCCAGGCGTAGCAGCATGCTGCTGGAGACGCAGGGGGTGTGATGCCAGTGGGATTCGTTCAGATTGGATCACCAGGGCTTGTGGTCTGACATGGACGAGGACACTGATTGTGGCACATGCTGTAATGGTGGAATCTCTTTCACAGCCCAAAACAACAAGGGAATACATTTCCGCTGCAATGGTGCATAGTTTTCATTGGCTTGTTCACAGCGACTTTGAAGGCATATGTGATGGGTATGTTGTCTTGAAAGAGTGCAGGCACCCAAACCACTTGCTGGCATCCCACCTACAGGGTGACTCTTTTGTCTGGGTCGTAGATGGCTAGTACAGGTTTGGCTTGGCGAGTTGTAGACTTGATTTTGTCCCAGGCTGCTGCTGTGTGATTCCCACATGAACTCTGTTCTGATGGCAGCATTTCAACGCTCGTGGTCTTTGTGGTCTCCGCCAGGTTAGGAGCTAAATATTGAAACAGGTACATGATCCATGCCGCAGCAGGGTTTCCAGTTCCCTTGTCTGCTGGAGGCTCATGCGTAGTATGGCTTGATTTCTCTGGTCAGTTGCCTTGATTCCTGCAGATTAAACTGATGTGCAAAGGTAGGCCACTTCACTGGCACGCCGCTTTCTAGTTCTATCCGGGTTCGCTTCAGTCCCTTCTCTGTGGCACGGTCGACGGGCAGCTTGGGAGGTTTCTGGCACGTGCTCCTCCTTGGTCGTTCCTGTCACCAGCAAATCATTCCACCAGCGTCACAGACCCGGAGGCCTCAACATATTCGTCCATGTTTTCTTTGAAATTTGTTCTGGGCGCTCACCATACCGAGGGCATGCGCAGGAATCGATACCATCCCAAAGGGCATGTTTGAATGTAGTCAGGTAAGGATGCCTTGGTTATACAGATTCATTTGCCAATATAGCCACACTTGGCGTCTAGTTTGCGAAAGACTTGGCACCTGGGATCCTTAGCCTGTGAATCCTCAAGTTGTGGCATGGCGAGTGGCCCATCTTCACTGCCTGGTTCAAGCTTCTGGGTGGGTCCAAGAGATGCATAGAGCTTTCCCATGGGTTTTTCAAAAGACCACCACAAGCGAATTGAGCCGGTCTGTGGGCCGCATGCCTTTTGGTGTGACTCCAGCGTTTTGCCTGGGCTCTTAGCTCTGCTTTCAGGCGTACCCTAGTGATGTGGGACATTGGGACATGTCTGGTGGGCGGACCAAACAGAACAGCAATTTCCTGAAGGTAGATGTTCACTTACCCTTCTAGACTGCCCAATCTGTCGTCGAACAGGTGCTTGGGATTCGTGAAGTAACAGCTTCTTCCTTCATCGGAGGGCAGGTGATTGTCTAGGACATTGAATGATTTCAATTGCAGGGAGGCTTGAAGCCAAGGAAAGGTGGAGTGTCCTGAGGTCAGCAACGTAAAACGTGCCTGAGTGCTGGACCTGTATGAGCACTGAAGACTCATTATGCCTTGAATGAATGCGTTACTCTGCATACCCAACAATTCATCTTGCTTTTTGTGGGGACGGGTGGGGGGGGGAGGGGGGGGGGAGGTTTGTGACATCTTTCTGAAGATTGGTATGTATCACATTGACCTGCGCATGCTGTGTCAATTTTTGAAGCGCAAGACATCGCCAGTTTCCATCCGATATTGGCCGTATGCGTGTTAGGCCTGGTCCTTGCCGCGGCAATGATGTCACAGTGAAAGATGTGTCTGATTCGTCTTGTTGTTCTGTGATCTTCCACCTGATGGACTGTTCTTATCTTCGTTTTTTGATCGCAGACTCTGGAGAAAATGACGTCAGTTTTGCCGCACTGTAGACACTGCTTGCGTAGCTGGACATGCTCTTTTGCTGCTGTCTCTGTCCACAGTTGCTGCAGTCGAACGTGACTTACTTCCCTTTTCTTTGTGCGTGTGGTTTGTTGTTCTCCCGCTGTTTGACCGATTCTGGTAGGACAATCTGTTTTCTTCCTTCAGCTATTCTCCACACGTCTTTCCTTGATTGCCTCCCATCTTCATCGTTTTGCATTGTTATCAGCTGCTGCTTTGTTGCTTCATGAGTACGACCATTTCTATTGCTTGTCCATTGTCAACTGCCACCGACTTGCAACAGCTTTCTCTGGCATCTTGAGATGTGATTCCACAAACTATTTCTGTCACGTACCATTTCATCAGTTCAGAGTAAGTACAGGTCTTTGACGAGGGTACGAATCTGGTGAGGAAACTTTCAAAGTTTCACTTTCTTGCTGTGTTCTGTTCAGGAACAGGTTATCTTGCAAACAGTGTATTCTTTTTGGGGAGTCGTGTGCTTCTCAAAATTCCTGTATAACACCTCCAGTTGTTCTGACTGTCTTCATGAGACAAACACCAAGCGTTGTATATTTCTTTCCCCCTCTCTCCTGACCATATGAGTAGATATGGCGCACTTTTGCTGCTGCTGTAGTCTTGTGTAGAGGTGCCAGCCAAACTCAGGTTCGCATGCTGTCTAATTTTTTGCCATTCTTCTGGAGGTTTTCTTGAATCCCAATCTAAACTAGAAATTTTGAAGAGATAGGCCTTCTTTAACTGTGTGCTCAGGTGTGTTTGTTCTCTGACACCATGTAGAATATATACACACAAGGAGAGTAGCTTGACACTTCTTTATTCAAGCCTTGCAATTATTCCACTGACTAAAGTCAATCCAGCTCCAACCAACTTCTTTAGTGAACTCTCCCTCAGTCCATTCAAACCATGCCATGCAGAATAAATGTTCACAAATTACTACATTCCCCTTCCTACAACTCGAGGGAGAAAGAAATAGCAAGAGACGAGCATCACCCACATTTCTGCCAGTGAACTCGGCATAGTCCCATGTACTAGTTCAAACCTCCATAGATATTTGCGGAGTTAGGCTCTAATTCCACTGAAACAGAACAAAAAAATACGACTAACCAAAAAGCCCCTCGAAAAACTATCAAACTATGGAGGAAGAAAACCACAGAGTTACTAACAAAGACAGTAATTGTTTTATCTTTACAGTGCACATTCTTCGGGGTACGCAAAACTCCCTCCCCAGTTCTTCTTGCAGTATTTATTTCTTCTAGCACACATGCCCATCAGAATGAAATATTCAATTGAGCGTGTGTGTACATTTCTCTTGTTGTTGTTAGCATATGGCCACATCAGCGGGTGATTTGCTGGGCGTCCTTCACAAATCTTCTTTGAACTGGTGTTATTGTCGGTCAGTCAACCATCTCTGACTGACGTCAGCATGGAAAAGACCCCCACCGTGGGTGTGTGTGTGTGCTTGTGCGTGCGTGCGTGCGTGCGTGTGCGTGCGTGCGCGTACGCGTGCGCGTGCGAGCGTGCGTGTGAGCTCGTGCGTGCGTGCGCGTTCGTGTTCATCTTATCAACATTTCACGTTGCTGTCTGTATCCCCCCTCTATCCCCGCCCCCCCCACCCTCCACCTCACCCCGCCCCCCCCCCCCCCCCCGCCCCCTCTCCCCCCCCCACCATACATTCCAGATCAGAGAACTAGCGGGCGGGTGCCACAGTCGTTCGTCTGGGCACTACTCCGGGCTGGCTGTGGACCTGTACAGGAATTTCCGCCAATTTGAGTACGTGGACAAGTGCCGCCAACACGGGGGCCGGCCACGGAACGTGCCGACCCACGTGCACTGCCAGTCCCCATGGGTTGGGCACCACCAGCCGGGGCGGGGTGTGAGTTTCGAATCCAGGGCCTGCCGGGACCTTCCTGCAGAGGTTCCTCGATGGGGAACTGCACACGATGGGACCTGGCTGGGCTGGACCGCCTGGCGTGGCGTGGCGTGGCGTGGCGTGGCTCAGGAAAAGGGGGAACCGCTCTAGTTTGAGACACCGTCACGGCGCAGGACCGGATCCGGATGGACTGACTGACTTGACTGCCCAAGAGAGGATGGACTGAGACATCCTTCCCGGTTTTGATGTTTCCGTTCTTTTCTCTCTTTTTTTTTTTCTTTTTTTTTTCTCTTTTTAATGAATTTTGCTCTCTTTGTTGTTATTTCCTCCTCCTTCTGTTCCTTATTCCTTTTCCTCCCCTCCTCCGCTCCCCGCTCCTCCTCCTCCTCCTCGTCCTCCTGTCTTCGTCTTCTTCTCCTCCTCTTCCCTTTCCTTCTATTCCTCCTCCTCCTCCTATCCTCCTCCTATCCTTCTCCTCTTCTTCTTCTTTCTTCTTCTTCTTCTTCGTCTTCCTTCTCCTCCTCTTCTTCCCCTCCTTCTACTCCCCCTCCTCTCCTCCTTCACCTCCTCCTCCTTCTCTTCTCTTCTTCCTCTTCTTCTTCTCTTCTTTTCTTCTTCTTCTTTTCTTCGTCGTCTTCGTCTCTCTTCCCTCCTCTTCCCTTCATTCTGCTCCTCACCTCCTCCTCCTCCCTCCTCCTCACTCCTCCTCCCTACTCCCCCCTCCTCCTCTCTCCTTCTCCTCCTAACCTTCTCTACTCCCTCATACTACTTACTTCTTTCTGACTCTTTCCTTCTTGTATCTTCCTCTTCTACTACTAACTACTACTCCACTACTTCACTACTACTACTCCCTTCTCCTCCTCCTCCTCCTCCTTCTCCTCCTGTTCTTCTTCTTCTCTTCTCTTCTTCTCCTCCTCCTTCTCCGCTTTCCTCTTCTCGTCCTCTTCTTCTCTTCTTCTTCTTTCTTCTTCTTCTTCTTCTCTAGGATCACGCCTAAAATGTGACATGTTTCATCTATGGCTCGTTGTTGATTATCTAACAGAAACAAACCGTCACTGGAATGGACATCTTCATCCCCTCTCCTTCCGTCCTCCTGCATCTACTTCCCTTTTTTTCCGCTGCGTTGCGTGTACTCATTATATTGTCAGTCAAATAGGCAAACTGCATTCGCTTGTTTTGATTTCTTGGACCTTTTCATGGCTACTGGTATATTTCTTAAAGGACAGAAATGAAACTGAAGCTGTCAGATCTACGTTTATAACCGTCAAATAAAGATCATTTGACCCATTTTGTGTCCGACTCTGTCTCTGTCTCTGTCCTGTCTCTGTCTGTCGGTCTGTCCTGTCTCTGTCTGTCTTTCTGTCTGTCTCTCTCTCTCTCTCCTCTCTCTCTCTCTCTCAATTGTGAGCGTGTACAACTAGATAAACATTGGAAATGATGATTGTGGATATGAAAATGGATTAGTTTGAAGACCAATGCAACAAACATGTTGATGAAAAGGGAAAATCGATCCCTCACTCTTTCTGGGTAAAGAGAATCCATCCCTCCCCGATCCCCCCCCCCCCCCCACCCTCCACCCCACCCCCCCCCCCCCCCCCGTTCTACCGCCACCCCGTAAGGTCTACATTTGAGGTTTTTCGATAACTGGTCAGCTTATGCAGAAATATGAAATGTTGATATAACTGGTAAAACAAACATCCGATTCGCTCCCGATCACACGCAATCGATCCGCGAAAGTGGGCATTTTTACCTGTAATCATGTGAGAAAACGGGAGGTAATCAACGGATTCTTTGGCATGGCTTAAACTGTTCTTGGATATGACGTCACATGAGTGTCAGCGACGGCGTCTGATGGTTCTTGCACATCTCGCTCGGAATTTAATTTATCATGTAAAAGCAGTGACTATGACTTGCGACAGCCAATGTGACTCTGGGGATGTTTCTGCAAGGCCTTAACCTTATCAGTTTGAACGCTAAGTTCTTTTTACCCACGTCAGTACCAGCTGGACCACGGAAACGAACTATTCAGTTCCAGCTGGGACGCCCGAACACAGCATTCCGAAGGCGTATGGACTTTACCCGAAGTCTCGAGGGAGGCTACCGACTGACTTTCTTGATGCGATCACGCGTGGACGGCGAGTGGAGATTCTCCTTCCTCAAGCCTTAACGCGTTCATTCAATTTAACAAGTGTGATCTGTCCATAGATAAGAACAGAATAAACGTGCGACTATCGTACTCATCTGTACGAGCTTACCACTCCGCCTTCAAAGTATAGCGCGCACAATGCAGACGAAGTTTTTGAGCCTTGACTGGGCTCGGCAATTGTCGGAATAGCTCGTTTCCGTGGTCCAGCTGGAACTGACGTGGAACTGAGCTGACGGCCCGGCATGTTTGCACGAACCGAATCCACTTCTTTCGAGTATCTGGATCAGATGGAAATGTGTGCAAAGATGGAAATGTGTGCAAAGAATATCCTGCTCCTGCTGAGCTGCTGCACTTGCCTACAGCACAATATCTGCCACCCCCCTCGTGACTTTTTAGCTGTGGGGAATCGCAATTCATGTTGATTTTCCTTGGCGTTGCCATGTTGTGTTGGTCGCGGCTGACGGCCAGTCCATCAAGTGACGTCACGGTTTTCGGTCTACCGCGCGGGGTTTGAACAGGTGTGGCAAAAGTCGTTTTTTAATGTATTAAATTCTTCCAGCGATTTTTTTTTTTCAAATAAATACCATACTGTAGTTTATATGAGATGTAGACCTGTTTATAACAAATTATCGAAAATCTTAATCCTAGGGTGATAGAGAGAGAGAGAGAGAGACAGAGAGAGAGAGAGAGAGAGAGCGAAAGAGAGGGTAGAGAGAGAGAGACAGACGACAGACAAACAGAAGAGGTAATTCTTTAGGATGGAAGGGGGTGGGGGGTAAAGAGAAAGGTATCATTTAACGATATTCTTCCAGTAACAAACTTGAAACGTATGGGGGGGGGGGGGGGGGGGGTGGGGGAGGGTGGGGATGAGGGTGCAGTGATGGTGGTATAATTTCTACGACACAACCACTATTGAGTAAATGAGGTATCGAAAGTTGTACCGAAGCAATCTCTGTCCAAGTCACCAAAAAAGCACGCGTTCACATATTATAACCTAAATGTATACTGAGAGAAGACAATGTCAGGGAAATGGATTTAAACAGAGAACTGTTCGGACAAGAGAGGCCAGGAAATTGGGTCACTCACTAGAGGCCATCTCAGGGGGTGGCATGACAGTCAGACATCAACAAGAAGGGGATGCACTCCGACATCTTTGGCATTCTGTTCTGTTCGGAAAGGGGTGTGTGAAAATCTGACAGCATTGTGACAATTCAGGGGTGGTGAATGAAAAACCAGCATTGTTGACAATTAGGGGTGAAAGCTGGAAATGTGCAATCCCAGTATTGTGAAAATTAGGGGAGAGAAATGTGTGATCTGTGACAATGAGGGCTGAAAGGTGTGATCTGTAACAATAAGGGGTGAAAGATGTAAACATCTGACTGCATTTGTGACAGTTAGGGGTGAAGGTGTGAAATCTAACAGCATTGTGATAATTAGGGGGGTGAAAGGTGTGAACAACATCACAGTATTGTGACAATTAGGTGTGAAAGGTGTGATCTGTGACAATTAGGGGTGAAAGGTGTGATCAGTGACAATTAGGGGTGAAAGGTTGTGATCTGTGACAATTAGGGTGAAAGGTGTGATCTGTGACAATTAGGGGGGAAAAGGTGTGATCCTGTGACAGTTAGGGTGAAAGGTGTGATCTGGGACAGTTAGGGGTGAAATGTGTGATCTGGACAACTAGGGGTGAAAGGTGTGATCTGTGACAATTAGGGGTGAAAGATGTGACAATGATCCTGGTGACAGTTAAGGATTGAAAGGTGTGATCTGTGACAATTATGGTAAAAGGGTGTTGTCTGTGAGAGTTAAGGATAAAGGTGTGATCTGTGACAATTAAGGGTAAAAGGTGTTATCTGTCACAGTTAAGGTGAAAAGGTTGATCTGTGACAATTAGGGGGTGAAAGGTGTGATCTATGACAATTAGGGGGTGAAAGGTGTGATCTGTGACAGTTGAAAGGGTGTTCATTGTGACAATTAGGGTGAAGGTGTGTGTGACAGTTAAGGGTGAAAGGTGTGATCTGTGACAATTCATGAGAGGTGTGATCTGTGACAGTTAAGGGTGAAAGGTGTGATCTGTGCAATTAGGGGTGAAAGGTGTGATCTGGGACATTTAGGGGGTGAAAGGTGTGATCTGTGACTGTTAATTGAAAGGTGTGATCTGTGACAATTAGGTGAAAGGTGTGATCTGCGACAATTAGGGGTGAAATGTGTGATCTGTGCCAATTAGGGTGAAAGGGTGTGATCTGTGACAATTAGGGATGAAAGGTGTGGATCTCACAGCATTGTGACAATTAAAGGTGAAAAGTGTGATCTGTGACAATTAGGGTAAAAGGTGTTAATCTTGGACAACAAGGGTGAAAGGTTGAATCTGTTACAATTAGGGGTGAAAGGTGTGACCGGGACTATAAGGGGTGAAAGGTGTGATCTGGGACTATAAGGTGTGAAAGGTGTTATCTGTGACAAGTTAGGGGTGAAAGGTGTGATCTGTGACAATTAGGGGTGAAAGGTGTGATCTGTGACAATTAGGAGTGAAAGGTGTGATCTGTGACAATTAGGGTGAAAGGTGTGATGTGTGACAATTAGGGGTGAGAGGTGTGATCTGTGACAATTAGGGTGAGAGGTGTAATCTGGGACAATTAGGGTGAAAGGTGTTATCTGGGTGAAAAATGTGATCTGTGACAATGAAAGGTGTGATCTGTGACAACTAGGGGTGAAGAGTGTGATCTGACAACTAGGGTGAGAGGTGTGATCTGTGGACATTAGGGTGAAAGGTGTATCTGTGACAATTAGGGGTGAAAGGTTGTGATCTGTGACAATTAGGGGTGAAAGGTGTGATCTGTGACATTAGGGGTAAAGTGTGATCTCTGTGACATATTTATTGAAAGGTGACTGTTGACATAGGTGAAGGTTGATCTGGTCAATTAGTGGTCCAAAGGTGTGCATCTGGACAATTAGGGGTGAAAGTGTGTGATCTGTGACAATTAGGGTGTGAAAGGTGTGATCTGTGGACAATTAGGGGAGAAAGGTGTGCGATCTGTGACAATTAAAGGGGTAAGGGTGATCTGTGTGAAAGGTGTGGATCTGAACTTTTGATCGTGAAAGTGTGTGACAATTAGGGTGAAAGGTGTGATCGCTTGGACAATTAGGGGTGAAAGGTGTGATCTGTGACAATAGGGGTGAAAGGTGATGATGTCTGCACATTTGGAAAGGTTGATCTGTGACATTAGGGGTGAAAGGTGTGATCTGTGACAATTAGGGTGAAACAAGGTGTGATCTGTGACAATTAGGGTGAAAGGTGTGATCTGGGGACAATTAGGGGTGAAAGGTGTGATCTGTGACCAATTAGGGGTGAAAGGTGTGATCTGTGACAATTAGGGGTGAAAGGTGTGATCTGTGACAATTAGGGTGAAAGGTGTGTGATCTGTGACAATTAGGGGTGAGAGGTGGGATCTGTGACAATTAGGGGTGAAAGGTGTGTCTCTGTGACAATTAGGGGTGAAAGTGAAATCTGTGATCTGTGTTATCTGTGACAATTTAGGGGTGAAAGGTGTTATCTGGGACAATTAGGTGATAGTAGTGATCTGTGACAATTAGGGATGATAGGTGTGATCTGTGACAATTAGGGGTGAAAGTAGGGAGGTGTGATCTGTGACATTAGGGGTGAAAGTGTGACCTGTGACAATTAGGGGTGAAAGGTGTGATCTGTGACACTAGGGGTGAAAGGTGTGATCTGTGACAACTAGGGGGTGAAAGGTGTGATCTGTGTCAACTAGGGGTGAAATGTGTGATCTGGGCAATTAGGGTGAAAGGTGTGATCTGGGACATTA
>JADBJO010021773.1:12500-28989 GCA_016801955.1 Conus betulinus
ACTTTGCTGCTCTCTTCACAGACACTGACATTAACGTCGGCAGCAGAACTTTAGATTCCAAACTGCAGTAACGAGCAGAGAATGAATTGTTAGATACGTGATACATTTCGGACAAAAACCGATTATCTCTAAACACACACACACACACACACACACACACACACACAAACCTCATTGCGAGAAGGCGACTGTTACAATGCTGTGATGCCCCTACTTGCAAAGACAGAGCTGTTCTCCGTTGCACATTGCGTTCAGGATCCTTCTGGTTCGTGAAAGACTGCCCTGTTATCTATCCATCATCGTCACGCAGGTGTGGAACAACAGCACAGGTTCATGCACACAAGGTTTAACGACAGACACGACCTGACACCACCAACTAATGACATGGTGTCGAAGTTGGTTAGGGGAAAGAGTGAGCAGGGAAGGGCGGGAGGCTGGGGTTATTTTTTTGTCCTGTTTTCGACTTCTGTAACGTTTGATTTGATTGATTTAATTTAGTCTGTTCACAACGATGGTGATATTAGACTATAATATATATAATATATATATATATATATATATATATATATGTGTGTGTGTGTGTGTGTGTGTGTGTGTGTGTGTGTGTGTGTTTAAGTGCTTATATAAGTGTGTTTGTGTGAGTGTGCGTGTGCGTGAGTACGTGCATGCGCGTGTGTGCGCGCCCGTGAGAGAGAGAGAGAGAGAGAGAGAGAGAGAGAGGAGAGAGAGAGAGAGAGAGAGAGAGAGAGAGGACACACAAATGCATGAAAGTTTGCATTTTAATGACCAAGCAATAATCATAAACTGATAAATCAATTACAACAAATGAATAATAACAGAACTCGATATAGCCTTTGCTACATCAATCGTTTTTGGGCCGTACAGTATTTCTTGTAAAGCCCCTAAGGAAGCAATAGCTATCTTTAGAATAGTAAATAAAGATGTTAGAATTGGACATTCAAAAAGAATATGTTGAATAGATAATGGGAGACCACAAAGCGCAATCTACATCCTTAGAAAATTTGGTTTTCCACTAGTTTAAACGCACGCATTTTATAAATTATACTGGACAATGATCTTTGACATACTAACACTTTGGTTTTTGCAGGAAGTTTTTCATTGTTCATACAATTTTCTAATAGAAAACGGATTTCATGTTTATCTAGTTTTAATCTACTAACTTATCGTCAGCATTATTCCTTCACTTCTCATTGTGGCTTCCCCTTATAAACAGCCGTATCCAGTCTCCTGCTGCAGCAGCCTCAGTGCCAGTGGTCCAAAGGGAGCTATCCATTATCAGGTCACGTCCATGAGTGCAAGCACACTATTATGGTCCCCCACTCTATAACTAAAGTGCTGCAGACTTTTAACTAGTATAATGAGTTGCCAGTTGTCGGTAGCAGACTTTGTAGTTCATATTTGTGTAGGACTATGGGCCCAAAATAGACTAATACAAACACTATCAGCTAGATAAGAATGAAGTAAAATAACGCCTTGGGTAAAGAATCATCCTCAGCCAGAAAGAATGCTCACTGTAGATGTACTGTTTTGTTTTCAGCGGCAGCCAATCACAATGACGTGGGTTTGTGTTGTGGGTTTACTCGTTCTCCCCATCTATGTTCAAGGTGGGTCAGATTACAATTAGATCACTTGTGCCTTTAGCAATGCCTAGTGTAGATCCCCCCTCCCCCCTCCTCTGCTCCTCTTTGTGTTCAGCGTAATGGCAAATAAAATATGGATGGAAAAAAAAAAACAAAGAAAGAAAGTTATCCAGTTCAGCTCAATACATGATGCTTATAGCCCAGAAGATCGCAAAGGGCCGTGTCAGGGCTATCACCTCGTGGAAGTCAGTTTTCTCTCTGTAGGTTTTAATCACACACACGCATACACACACGCGCACGCACGCACGCACGCACAGCGCACGGTATCATGCAAAAAAAAAAGTTGTCTCTGGCCCTTCAGACCCTTTACCACATGACCCCAAGGTCAGCTCCTAACTTTTGACCCTATGCTGATAGGGAGCAGGTCACACGCCACAATTACGATTTTGCACTAAAGTGCAATATAATCCATATAAGCGTGTGGAGACCTACCATAACATTGAACACAGCATTTAACGTCAAACTGATAATGATCAAAAGAACAACTCCCCACCAGTTTTATGCATGTGTGGTGTGTGTGTGTGGGGGGGGGGGGGGTATTTTCACTGATGAAATCACGAGCAATTTTGAAATATATGACTTTCCCCTTAGTTGACTCGTAGTTCAGATCTTTGCACTCACCCGTGACCCTATTTTTGTGCTATGTGATTTTCTCCGAACAGTCCCGTTCCTTTCATTTTCAATCTGTCTACTTGGAACGCCTTGCTTGTCCCTTGATGGCCATATGAGAGAAAATGAGGAGAATGAACTTTCAGAGACAGCAAACATTCTTGAAACAGTCTTCCTGTGCCAGACTATAAATACTCGACTCCTTGAGCAAGGCCTTGGCGCTTTCATTTTTGGTGTGCAGCCACCAATGGCTGCAGCTATGCGCAGCAGGTCCTGGCCTGCCAGCTGTTTATGGACGATAATGTCATCGCCGTTCGCCGTCATCGTTTTGGGCAGAAAGACAACGCCTACGCCTACAACAACCTCCGGGACATGTGCTGGGGAGGACAGGCCTCTAGATCCAGGTCTGTCTTTCTATCTGTCTGTCTGATTGAATATCTCTTTCACACACCTGCGCCTGTTTTGCATTTGAAGGCCTCTGTCTGTCTTGTCTTTTGTCATATTCATCTGGATTGCAGACTTTGTTGTCAGATTCCCCTTCCCCCCCCCCCCCCCCCCCCCCCACTTCTTTTTCCAGAAAGTATTCTTCTTTAGTTTTTCTTGACTTATAAGCACTCGATCCCCACCCATATATACTTACAAATATCTATCTATCTATCTACCTATAAGTATAATTAGAAATGAACTTACGGTTCCCATGAGCATGTTACGGTGCCTCGCAAACCAAACAGATCCCGAGTTATGCAGATGGAATATGTTTTTTCCCAAGCGTTTTTGTACGTTGATGTTGGCACAGCCCAAAGGTATTGGGACTGTAACGTTGAATTTCAGTGTGTGACACTGTCAAGCCATGGCAATCCACAGGGAGCAGTCAATGTCAAGTCGTGAAGAGGCACCCACTCCATGGCAAAATTCTAGGTCCTGCCCCCTTCCATGATTAGACAGTCAGGACCTCAGCATGTTACGGTGCTCGCAATTGAAATATGTTTTTTCCCAAAGCGTTTTGTACGTTGATGTTGGACAGCCCCAAGGAACTTGATTTTCAAGTCGTGAAGAGGCAACCCACTCCATGGCAAATTCTACTGGTCCTATGAAGTAGACAGTCAGGGACAGAAAATCACGCGCTTTGGTTGGGGGGAAACCACATATAACGTTAATGATAAATATCAGAACATAACAAGACAGCAAAAGATGGGGGAAAAAGCAGGCAGGAGAGTGGTGGAGGGTGGGGGGGATACTGATATAAAAAGCACACACACTGTCTTTTATTCTCCTGTTTGTACTGAGTTCAGCACCAGAGGATGGGAGGGCAAAGGGGATGGGAGGGAGGAGGAGGGGGAGGGGTGGAGAAGGGAAGGCGACGGTCAAGTTATAGCTCTACATGCAAGAACATTTTTTTCTAATACCATACCAATTTTACACTACCATGCACACAATTAACGTTTACTGACAGATATGCCCTACGCCAGCTAGTTGTATAGCTGCATCTGCTGACAGTGAACAGCTCGTTGTATAGCGGCATCTGCTGACAGTAAACAGCTAGTTGTATAGCTGCATCTGCTGGCAGTGAACAGCTCATTGTATAGCTGCATCTGCTGGCAGTAAACAGCTCGTTGTATAGCTGCATCTGCTGACAGTAAACAGTTCGTACAGCTGCATCTGCTGAAAGTAAACAGCTCGTTGTATAGCTGCATCTGCTGGCAGTAAACAGCTCATTGTATAGCTGCATCTGCTGACAGTAAACAGCTCGTTGTATAGCTGCATCTGCTGACAGTAAACAGCTCGTTGTATAGCTGCATCTGCTGACAGTAAACAGCTCGTTGTATAGCTGCATCTGCTGACAGTAAACAGCTCGTACAGCTGCATCTGCTGACAGTAAACAGCTCGTTGTATAGCTGCATCTGCTGACAATAAACAGCTCGTTGTATAGCTGCATCTGCTGACAGTAAATAAAAACGAGCTGCCAAGTCCTAGTCCTCCTGTTTACATATGATGTGTTATGTCATACGCCATGTTTTTAGGGGAAAAGAGGTTCTTGAAAGGGGAAAGAAAAAAAGATTACTGTAACCAAGGATCAATTATAATTGAGTTTACACATACTGATGAGGTGTTTTTTTTTTTTCTTCACATGATACTTCATTAAAAGAAAAAACTTTAGAACTGATTGTTTCCTATACAATGAGCGGGGTTTGAGTAAGTGTTCTATAGGGCAGGGAAGAAGAGTGGGCACGGCGGGGATGGTGGGGAGGGGAGGGTGGGCGGAGAGGGAGAAAGAGGGGGAAGGGTAGGATGGGGAGGCGGGGGGGGGGGGGGGGGGGGGGGGTGAAGAAGCGGGGTTCCTGGGTCGAATCAAAGAACAGGAAGGAGGGTTTGACGTGCATGCGCACACTTGCGCTTTTCGTGCCCCCATTGAAAATCCGTGTTGAAAGTACTGACACGTTGAAGAAAGGTTTAACGCCGTGATTACAGCTACCAGTGCGAAGATGGGAACTACGCCCCAGGCGGTACCGTCTGTCTCAGCGAAAACCTCATGAACTACCTGGTCGACCTGAACTGGGACCGTGTCGTGGTGAGTGTTTGCTGTGCTAGCTTCTCTTACAATAGTGGTGGTGGTGATGGTGTCATTGGTGAACCCGTGCTTTTTGGTGATGTGTCTTGGTTGTTGTTGGTGTTGTTGATCTGTTGATACTGCTCTGTTTGTTGTCTGTGTTGCTGCCATGCCATTGTTGTTAGAATTGTCCCTGTGGTTGATATTGTTGATATTAGCATTATCGTTGTTTCTCAATTCAATTTTTTTTGTTTTTTTGAGAAAATCTGATTTATTTACATTTCTAGTTTTTCTCACTTTTATTTCTTTTTTTTTTTTTTTTTTTTCTTTTTAATCCCAGCTAATTTTTTTTGTTTGTTCAGTTTCTTGATGCTTGCTCCTCCGGTCAGGTGGAGGTGAGTTTCTGTGAAAAGGAAGTGCAGGAGTTATCTAGTCCTGAGGACTTGCCTCCCTTGACTGTGAGGTCAGTTTTCTTCCCTGTAGAATATATACGGCACGAGGAGGGAAAGCTTTAAACATCTTTATTCAAGCCTTGCATTGTTTCCACTGACCAAATTTCAATCTGGCTCCAACCAACTTTCTTTAGTGAACTCTCCTCAATCATTCAAGCCACGCCATGCATGCACTATTCCTTCAAAATAAATGTTCACAAATTACTACTCTCTCCTTGTTGTAAGAAAAAAAAGCATACACAATTTCAAAGATATATCGAGCAAAACAAAGATCATCAAAAAACAAACATTCCCCAAAATTGCTTTCATACATCACAAATTGCCTTCACTCATCACCATTTAGAATTGCCTTCTTTAAATGTCTTCATAAACATTGACCACACGGATCTCACTACCAAGCAAGAAATGAACAGACACCCAGGTCACGAAACAAAACAAAAACAATTATGATAATGATCGTAAACACTGAGGTAGGGATTTTTCAAAATCACCTGCCCAAGGAAATGATAAATTGTGTTCACTAGACTATGTACATGCTAAAAAAAAAATGAACGAAAAACAAACAACAAAATACATTTGAACCTTTCTGTGATTTTGTTAAAATAATGTCTGAAACAAAAATGGAAAGTAAAGAAGCAAAGTTATCTAAGTTTATTTTAGGCATTTGTGGGAAGGGTTGGGGGTTGGGGTCATGTCTTTATTTGTGGGGCTGTCTCTAAGTAGTCACTGTCCCTTTGTCTATCTTTAAATGCACAGCCACTACATTTCCTTTCTCACCTGTCACGTTCATGTGTTTTGTGTACAAACTCTGGCAGTCAGTCTGTGTGGGTGGTGAATTTGACGCCTGTAGTTTGTGATGTAGAGATCAGGCCTGCTGGTTGCGCCATGGCCTCGTTGGCTGCTGGGGCCCCAGTCCGTGCTGGCACTGGAGGTTCAGGGGCTGCAGCGAGCACAGGCAGAAAGGTTGTACTCTGACGTGGCTGCCGTCTGAGGAAACGCCTGTTGCGCCAGTAGGTGCTGCCATCAGTTAGCTCGACTTGGTAGGAACGTGGTGTGCTGCCCCGGGCGATGATTTTGGCAGGCTTCCATTGGTCACCCGGTGCCAGCTGAACGTAAAACGTTCTCTCCAGTCTGCAGGGTAGGGAGCGATCGACTCCCGCGGTCGTAGAAGCGTTTCTGGCTGGCCTGACATTGGCGCCGTCTGTCTGTGACTCTCTTGGGGTCCACGGCGCGAGGTTGTAGTTGCAGGTGGGTTGTGGGCAGCACAGAGCGCCGCTGTCGCCCCATCAGTAGCTGTGCTGGTGACGCCAGTCCGTCCACAGGAGTGTTCCTGTACTCCAGGATGCTGAGCAGCGCCAGTCCTTTTCCTGCCTTGGCCTTGTTTAGAATGTTCTTCACCGTCTGCACTGTCTTTTCTGCCAGGCCGTTGGACTGGGGGTATCGGGGCTAGACGTTACGTGTTTCGTGTCCCAGTCTTTGGTGAAATGGGCAAACTCTTCTGAAGAAAACTGTGGGCCGTTATCGATTACGATCGTCTCAGGGATGCCATGTCTGGCAAAGTGTGCTGACAGTTTCTTGACCACTACTGCTGTTGTCGTGGTGGTCAGTTCATCCACCTCAAAGTAGCGGCTGTAGAAGTCCACAGTGACGAGGTAGTCTCTGTTGTTCCAGGAGAACAGGTCCACTGCTACCTTCTGCCATGGCCGTGATGGGACTTCATGAGGTATCATCGGTTCTTTGCAGTTCGCAGGTCTTCTTTCATTGCATACAGTGCACGTTTCAACGGTTCTCTTGATGTCTGCTGCCATCCTCGGCCAGACTAGCACTTGACGGGCACGCTGTAGGCATTTCTCAATGCCCCATATGGCTTGCACAGATCTTGATCAACATTTCTGGGCGCAGGGCTTCAGGGACCACCATGCGCTCCCCTTTGAACATGACCCCATCGATGATGGATAGTTCGTCCCGAAAGTTCCAGTCATCGTCTGCATTTTTGTGGCAACTCTGACGTGAATCTGGCCAGCCATTTTGGACATGTTTCACCACAGTTTGGAGAGCCTTGTCTTCACTGCTTTGCTTTCCATCGTTCATCACTGACTGGCAGATTCTTCACAATGCAGTGGATCTGTGAATCGAGGTCCTCTATGGTGTCATGGGGCTCAGGAGACAGTGACTTCCTTGACAATGTGTCTGCAACGGGGATCTGCTTCCCTGGGATGTGCTCCACTTTGATGCTGTACTTCTGCAGGCGTAGCAGCATGCGCTGGAGACGCGGGGGGTGCTGATGCCAGTGGCTTCTTCATGATTGTCACCACCAGGGGCTTGTGGTCTGACTGGACGAGGACCTGATGCTGGCCATAGATGTACTGGTGGAATCTCTCACAGCCAAACACAATGGCATACAGTTCCTCTTCAATTTGTGCATAGTTTTCTTTGGTCTTGTTCAGCGACTTTGAAGCATATGTGATGGGTCTGTTGTCTTGAAAGAGTGCAGCACCCAAACCATACTTGCTGGCATCCACCTACAGGGTGACTCTTTTGTCTGGGTCGTAGATGGCTAGTACAGGTTGGCTGGCGAGTGTAGACTTGATTTGTCCCAGGCTGCTTGCTGTTGTGATTCCCACATGAACTCATTTTCTGATTTCAGCATTTCACGTCGTGGCTTTGTGGTCTCCGCCAGGTTAGGAGCAAATTTTGACAGGTACATGATCATGCCCAGCAGGGTTTCCAGTTCCCTTTGTCTGCTGGAGGCTTCATGCTTTAGATGGCCTTGATTTTCTCTGGGTCAGGCTTGATTCCTTCAGATAAAATGATGTGGCCAAAGTAGCCCACTTCCTGCACGCCGATTTCTAGTTTTATCAGGGTTCAGCTTCAGTCCCTTCTCTGTGGCCCTGTCGAGGGCAGCTTTGAGGTTTCTGGCGTGCTCCTCTTGGTCGTTCCTGTCACCAGCACATCATCCATCACCAGCGTCACCAGACCCGGCAGGCCCTCAAATATTTCGTCCATTTTTCTTTGAAATTTGTTCTGGGGCGCTCACCATACCGATGGGCATGCGCAGGAATCGATACCTCCCAAAGGGCATGTTGAATGTAGTCAGGTAAGATGCCTTGGTAGACAGATTCATTTGCCAATAGCCACTCTTGGCGTCTAGTTTGCTGAAGTACTTGGCACCTGGGATCTTAGCCTGTGCATCCTCCAGTGTTGGCATGGCGTAGTGGGGCCTCTTCACTGCCTGGTTCAAGTTCTGTGGGTCCAAGCAGATGCGTAGCTTCCCATTGGGTTTTTCAACCACCACAAGCGAATTGACCCAGTCTGTGGGCCGCATGACTTTGGTGATGACTCCAGCCTTTTGCATGGCATCTAGCTCTGCTTTCAGGCGATCCCTCAGTGCATGTGGGACATGTCTTGGTGGGTGGACCACCAGCACAGCATTCTCTTGAAGGTAGATGTTCACTTCCCCTTCTAGACTGCCCAATCTGTCGTCGAACAGGTGTTTGTATTCGTGCAGTACAGCTTCTTTCGTCATCTGAGGGCAGGTGATTGTCAGGACCATTTGAATGATTTTCAATTGCAGGGAGGCTTGAAGCCCAAGGACAGGCTGGGAGTGTCCTGATGTCTCAGCAACGTAAAACGTGCCTTGGTAGTGCTGGCCCTTGTATGAGCACTGAAGCTCCATGATGCCCTGACATTGATGCGTTTTACCTGCATACCCATACAGATTCATCTTGCTGGGTTTGAGGGGGGGGGGGGGGGGGGGGGGGGGGGGCCGTTTGGACATCTTTCTGAAGATTTGGTATGGGATCACATTGACCTGCGCATCTGTGTCAATTTTGAAGCGCAAGACATCGCCAGTTTCCATGCTGATATTGGCGTATGCAGTGTTAGGCTGGTCCTTGCCGTCGGCAATGATGTCAACAGTGAAAGATGCGTCTGATTCGTCCTGTTGTTCTGGATCTTCCACCTGATGGACTGTTCTTATCTTCCTTTTTGATCGGCAGACTCTGGAGAAATGACTCAGTTTGCCGCACTGTAGACACTGCTTGCCGTAGGCTGGACATGCTCTTTTGCTGTGTCTCTGTCCACAGTTGCTGCAGTCGAACGTGACTTACTTCCATTTTCTTTGTGCGTGTGGTTTGTTGTTCTCCCTCTTGTTTGACCGATTCTGGTAGGACGATCTGTTTTCTTCACTATTCTCCACACGTCTTTCCTTGATTGCCTCCACAGCTTCATCGTTTTGCATTGTTATCAGCTGCTGCTTTGTTGCTTCATGAGTAACGACCATTTCTATTGCTTTGTCCATTGTCAACTGGCCACCGACTTGCAACAGCTTTTCTCTGGCATCTTGAGATGTGATTCCACAAACTATTCTGTCACGTACCATTTCATCAGGTTCAGAGTAAGTACAGTCTTTGACGAGGGTACGAATACTGGTGAGGAAACTTTCAAAAGTTTCACTTTCTTGCTGTGTTCTGTTCAGGAACAGGTATCTTGCAAACAGTGTATTCTTTTTGGGAGTCGTGTGCTTCTCAAAATTCCTGTATAACACCTCCAGTTTCTGACTGTCTTCATGAGACAAACACCAAGCGTTGTATATTTCTTTCCCCCTCTCTCCTGACCATATGAGTAATATGCGCACTTTTCTGCTGCTGTAGTCTTGTGTAGAGGTCCAGCAAACATCAGGTTCGCATGCTGTCTGAATTTTTTGCCATTCTTCTGGAGGTTTCTTGAATCCCAATCTAAACTAGAATTTTGAAGAGATAAGGCCATTCTTTACTGTGTGCTCAGGTGTGTTTGTTCTCTGACACCATGTAGAATATATACGACACAAGGAGAGTATGCTTTAAACATCTTATTCAAGCCTTGCATTATTTTCCACTGACTAAAATTCAATCCAGCTCCAACCAACTTTCTTTAGTGAACTCTCCTCAGTCATTCAAACCATGCCATGCAGAATAAATGTTCACAAATTACTACATTCCCCTTCCATACAAATCGGAGGGAGAAATAGCAAGAAGACGAAGCATCCCCCACATTTTCTGCCAGTGACTCTGGCATAGTCCCATGTACTAGTTCAACCTCCATAGATATTTGCGGAGCTAGCTCTAATTTCCACTTAAACAGAAAAAAAACGAATAAACAAAAACCCCGAAAAACTATCAAACTATGGAGGGAAGAAACACAGAGTTACTAACAAAGACAGTAATTGTTTATCTTTACAGTGCACAGTTCTTCGGGGTACGCAAACTCCACTCCAGTTCTTCTTGCAGTATTTATTCTTCTAGCACACATGCCCGTCAAGAATGAAATATTCAATTGAGCGTGTGTGTACATTTTCTCTTGTTGTTGTTAGCATATGGCCACATCAGGTGAGGTTGCAATGGGCGGTCCTTCACAGAATCTTCTTTGAACTGGTGTTTATTGTCTGTCAGTCAACCAGTCTCTGACTGACGTCAGCAATGGAAAAAAGACCCCCACCGTGGTGTGTGTGTGTGTGTGCGTGCGTGCGTGCGTGCGTGCGTGCGTGCGCGTACGCGTGCGCGTGCGAGCGTGCGTGTGAGCTCGTGCGTGCGTGCGCGTTCGTGTTCATCTTATCAACATTTCACGTTGCTGTCTGTATCCCCCCCTTTATCCCCGCCCCCCCCCCAACCCTCCACCTCACCTCACCCCCCCCCCCCCCCCCCCCCCCGCCCCCTCTCTCCCCCACCATACATTCCAGATCAGAGAACTAGCGGGCGGGTGCCACAGTCGTTCGTCTGGGCACTACTCCGGGCTGGCTGTGGACCTGTACAGGAATTTCCGCCAATTTGAGTACGTGGACAAGTGCCGCCAACACGGGGGCCGGGCACGGAACGTGCCGACCCACGTGCACTGCCAGTTTCCCCAATGGGGTGCACCACCAGCCGGGGGCGGATGTGAGTTCGAATCCAGGGCCTGCCTGGACCTTCCTGCAGAGGTTCCTCGATGGGAACTGACACGATGGGACCTGGCTGGGCTGGACTGCCTGGTGTGGCGTGGCGTGGCGTGGCGTGGCTCAGGAAAGGGGGAACCGCTCTAGTTTGAGACACGTCACGGCGCAGGACCGGATCCGGATGGACTGACTGACTTGACTGCCCAAGAGAGGATGGACTGAGACAGCCTTCCCGTTTTTTTGATGTTTCCGTTCTTTTCTCTTTTTTTTTTTTTTTTTTTTTTTCTCTTTTAAATGAATTTTGCTGTCTTTGTTGTTATTTCCTCCTCCTTCTTTTCCTTATCCTTTTTCTCCTCCTCCTGCTGCTCCCTCCTCCTCCTCCTCCTCGTCCTCCTGTCTTCGTCTTCTCTCCTCCTCCTCTTCCCTTCCTTCTAGTCCTCCTCCTCCTCCTCCTATCCTCCTCCCTCTTTCTTCTTCTTCTTCTTCTCTTCTTCTTCTTCTTCTTCTTCTCCTCCTCTTCTTCCCCTCCTTCTACTCCCCCTCCTCTCCTCCTTCACCTCCTCCTCCTTCTCTTTCTCTTCTTCTTCTTCTTCTTCTTCTTCTTCTTCTTCTTCTCCTCTTCTTCCCTTCCTCTCTCCTCTCCTCCTTCCTCCTCCTCTCCTCCTCCTCCTCCTCTCCTCCTCCTCCTCCTCCTCCTCCTCCTCCTCCTCCTCCTCCTCATTCTTCTTCTTCTTTTTCTTCTTCTTCTTGGTTCTTCTACTACTACTACTACTACTACTACTACTACTACTACTACTACTACTACTACTACTCCTCACTTCTCTCCTCCTCCTCCTCCTGTTCCTCCTTCTCCTCTCTTCTCTCTTCTCTCTCTCCCCTTCTCCTTCTCCTCCTCCTTCTTTTTCTTCTTCTTCTTCTAGGATCACGCCTAAAATTTGACATGTTTCATCTATAGCTCGTTGTTGATTATCTAACAGAAACAACCGTCACTGGAATGACATCTTCATCCCCTCTCCTTCCTGTCCTCTGCATCTACTTCCCTTTTTTTTCCGCTGTTGCGTGTACTCATTATATGTGAGTCAAATAGGCAAACTGCATCGCTTGTTTATGATTTCTTGGACCTTTTCATGGTACTGGTATATTTCATTACAAGGACAGAATGAAAACTGAAGCTGTCAGATCTACTTTATAACCGTCAATAAAGATCATTTGACCCATTTTTTTGTGTCCGCCTGTACTCTCTCTCTCTCTCTGTCTCTCTCTCTCTCTCTCTCTCTCTCTCTCTCTCTCTCCAATGTGTGAGCGTGTACAACAGATAAACATTGGGAAATGATGTTGTGGATATGAAATGGATTAGTTTGAAGACCAAATGCAACAAAACCTGTTGATGAAAAGGGAAAATCGATCCCTCACTCTTTCTGGTAAAGAGAACCATGGGGGAGTGTGCATATTCTCTAAGATCCCGCGCCCAGTCTCGACTCCCCCCAATCCCCCCCCCCCCCCCCCCTCCCTCCCGCCCACCTTAAAGGTTCTACATTTGAGGTTTTCGATAACTGGTCAGCTTATGCAGAAATATGAAATGTTTGATAAACTGGTAAAACAAACATCCGATTCGCTCCCGATCACACGCATCGATCCGCGAAAGTGGGCATTTTTATCTGTAATCAAGAAAACGGGAGGTAATCAACGGATTCTTGGCATCGCTTAACTGTTCTTGGATATGACGTCACATGAGTGTCAGCGACGGCGACAGAAAGCGATTCTGATGGGTTCTTGCACATCTCGCTCGGAATTTAATTTATCATGTAAAAGCAGTGACTATGACTGCGACAGCCAATGTGACTCTGGGGATGTTCTGCAAGGCCTTAACCTTATCAGTTTGAACGCTAAGTTCTTTTTACCACGTCAGTACCAGCTGGACCACGGAAACGAACAGTTCCAGCTGGACGCCCGAACACAGCATTCCGAAGGCGTATGGACTTTACCGAAGTCTCGAGGGAGGCTACCGACTGACTTATTGATGCGATCACGCGTGGACGGCGAGTGGAGAGTCTCCTTCCTCAAGCCTTAACGCGTTCATTCATCAATTTAACAAGTGTGATCTGTCCATAGATAAGAACAGAATAAACGTGCGACTATCGTACTCATCTGTACGAGCTTACCACTCCGCCTTCAAAGTATACGCGCACAATGCAGACGACGTTTTTGAGCCACTGGGCTCGGCAATTGTCGGAATAGCTCGTTTCCGTGGTGGTCCAGCTAGAACTGAGCTATCGGCCCGACCTGTTTGCACGAAACCGAATCCACTTCTTTCAAGTATCTGGATCAGATGGAAATGTGTGCAATTAGATGGAAATGTGTGCAAAGAATATCCGTCTCCTGCTGAGCTGCTGCTGCACTTGCCTACAGCACAATATCTGCCACCCCCTCGTGACTTTTTAGGCTGTGGGGAATCGCAATTCATGTTGATTTCACTTGGCGTTGCCATGTTGTGTTGGTCGCGGCTGACGGCCAGTCCATCAAGTGACGTCACGGTTTTCGGTCTACCGCGCGGGGTTTGAACAGGTGTGCAAAAGTCGTTTTTAATGTATTAAATTCTTCCGGCGATTTTTTTTTTCAAATAAATACCATACTGTAGTTATATGAGATGTAGACCTGTTTATAACAAATTATCGAAAATCTCTAAAGTAGACCTCTAACACCCCCCCGCCTCCCCACCCCCCGACGCCCCCTCTCTCCACTGAGAGTGAGAACTGAAAACAATGTGTCCCCCGTCCGAGAAAATGATTTTAGGAACTAATCCTAGGGTGATAGAGAGAGAGAGAGAGAGAGAGAGAGAGAGAGAGAGAGAGAGAGAGAGAGAGAGAGAGAGACAGACAGAGAGACAGACAGACAGACAGAAGAGGTAATTCTTTAGGAGTGGAAGGGGTGGGGGGTAAAGAGAAAGGTATCATTTAACGATATTCTCATGTAACAACTTGAAACGTAATGAGGGGGGGGGGGGGGGGGGGGGGGGGGGGGGGGATGAGGGTGCAGTGATGGTGGTATAATTTCTACGACACAACCACTATTGAGTAAATGAGGTATCGAAAGTTGTACCAGAAGCAATCTGTCAAGTCACCAAAGCACGCGTTCACATATTATAACCTAAATGTATACTGAGAGAAGACAATGTCAGGGAAATGGATTTAAACAGAGAACTGTTCGGACAAGAGAGGCCAGGAAATTGGGGTCACTCACTAGAGGCCATCTCAGGGTGGCATGACAGTCAGACATCAACAAGAAGGGATGCACTCCGACATCTTTGGCAGATTCTGTTCGTGAAAGGTGTGGAAAATCTGACAGCATTGTGACAATTAGGGGTGAAAGGTGTGAAAAATCTGACAGCATTGTGACAATTAGGGGGTGAATGAACAGCATTGTGACAATTAGGGGTGAAAGCTGTGAAATCCGACAGTATTGTGAAAATTAGGGGAGAAATGTGTGATCTGTGACAATGAGGGCTGAAAGGTGTGATCTGTAACAATAAGGGGTGAAAGATGTAAACAATCTGACTGCATTGTGACAGTTAGGGGTGAAAGGTGTGTGAAATCTAACAGCATTGTGATAATTAGAGGGGGTGAAAGGTGTGAACAACATCACAGTATTGTGACAATTAGGGTGTGAAAGGTGTGATCTGTGACAATTAGGGGTGAAAGGTGTGATCAGTGACAATTAGGGGTGAAAGGTGTGATCTGTGACAATTAGGGGTGAAAGGTGTGATCTGTGACAATTAGGGGTGAAAGGTGTGATCTGTGACAGTTAGGGTGAAAGGTGTGATCTGGGACAGTTAGGGGTGAAATGTGTGATCTGGGACAACTAGGGGTGAAGGTGTGATCTGTGACAATTAGGGGGTGAAAGGTGTGATCTGTGACAATTAGGGGTGAAAGGTGTGATCTGTGACAGTTAAGGATGAAAGGTGTGATCTGTGACAATTATGGGTATAAAAGGTGTTGTCTGTGAGAGTTAAGGATGAAAGGTGTGATCTGTGACATTGAAAGGGGTTATCTGTCACAGTTAAGGTGAAAGGTGTGATCTGTGACACAGTTAGGGGTGAAAGGTGTGATCTATGACAATTAGGGGGGGTGAAAGGTGTGATCTGTGACAATTAGGGGGTGAAAGGTGTGATCTGTGACAGTTAGGGGTGAAAGGTGTGATCTGTGACAGTTAGGGGTGAAAGGTGTGATCTGTGACAATTAGGGGTGAAAGGTGTGATCTGTGACAGTTTAGGGGTGAAAGGTGTGATCTGTGACAATTAGGGGTGAAAGGTGTGATCTGGGACAATTAGGGGTGAAAGGTGTGATCTGTGACTGTTAAGGGTGAAAGGTGTGATCTGTGACATTAGGGGTGAAAGGTGTGATCTGCGACAATTAGGGGTGAAATGTGTGATCTGTGACAATTAGGGGGTGAAAGGTGTGAGATCTGTGACAATTAGGGATGAAAGGTGTGATCTCACAGCATTGTGACAATTAAAGGTGAAAGGTGTGATCTGAGACAATTAGGGGTAAAAGGTGTGATCTGATTGGACAACAAGGGGTGAAAGGTGTGATCTGTTACAATTAGGGGTGAAAGGTGTGACCTGTGACACTTAAGGGGTGAAGGGTGTGATCTGGGACTATAGGGGTGAAAGGTGTGATCTGTGACAATTAGGGGTGAAAGGTGTGATCTGTGACAATTAGGGTGAAAGGTGTGATCTGTGACAATTAGGAGTGAAAGGTGTGATCTGTGACAATTAGGGGTGAAAGGTGTGATCTGTGACAATTAGGGGTGAGAGGTGTGATCTGTGACAATTAGGGTGAGAGGTGTAATCTGGGACAATTAGGGGTGAAAGGTGTTATCTGGGACAATTAGGGGTGAAAGGTGTGATCTGTGACAATTAGGGGTTAAAGTTGTGATCTGTGACAACTAGGTGTGTGAAACTAGTGTGATCTGTGACAATTAGGGGTGAAAGGTGTGATCTGTGACAATTAGGGGTGAAAGTGTGTGATCTGTGACAATTAGGGGTGAAATGTGTGATCTGTGACAATTAGGGGTGAAAGGTGTGATCTGTGACAATTAGGGATGAAAGGTGTGATCTCACAGCATTGTGACAATTAAAGGTGAAAGGTGTGATCTGTTACAATTAGGGGTGAAAGGTGTGATCTTGGACAATTAGGGGTGAAAGGGTGTGATCTTGGTCAATTAGGGGTGAAAGGTGTGATCTGTGACAATTAGGGGTGAAAAATTAGGGTGTGATCTGTGACAATTAGGGGTGAAAGTGTGATCTGTGACA
>JADBJO010021774.1:2500-5000 GCA_016801955.1 Conus betulinus
ATAGACAAATATGTATGAAACACTTCTATGCAATATGATAAATTTGTACTGAAATGGGCAGCACACACAGATTTGATACAAACTGATTAAGACCAAAAAAAAGTAAAACACTGTTCTAAAAGAGTTTTTTTTTTGCTGATTGATAAAGTCATGTACTATTTACACACAAGAACACAACTTTTTTTGCAAAACGATGTACGATTTTTTTTTTATTACCTTTGGTTGACCCAAGCCAGCATTGACCATAAGGTGATTGATCTTGTCCAATTATATATTCATAATGGTATGTGGACAGCTTAATTAAGTTCTGCAATTTATTGGTGATTAACTATATATAAAATGACAATAATATGTTATGCTTAGCAATATTGTGTGGTGAACAAGAGAATTAAGTTTACACAAAGCCTATTATCAACTACTGTATTAGATATTGACACAGTGTATGTGTTATATGATCAAACCCATGTATAGTAAGTATTGTGTCTGCAAACCTTGTTCGACTGAAAAAAATGGAATAAAAAAGGGTCTAATCGCTGTTTGCCAAAGGAGATCCGCTGATCGTGGTATGACCGTGACCTGAAGCGAACACCTGAAGATGGGCAGAGAAAAGGGAGAAATAACAAGATGGACAAGAGGTGAGTAGTGTTAAGAGTTTGAGAAGGCAGGGGAGTGGAAGGAAGAAAGAAGTCTACAAGAAGAGGAGTAGAGAAAATGAAAAGAGGTAGGCAAAGGAGGAGAGACAATAGAAAGAGAAGGAGAAGCACGAAGGGGTGGGGTTGGGGAAAGAGACATCTACGAGAAGGAGGAGGACGACAAGCAGCAGAAAGAGGGGGAGAACTATGAGTCTAGCGAAGGGGGGAGAGAGAGAGAGAGAGAGAGAGAGAGAGAGGAGAGAGAGAGAGAGAGAGAGAGAGAATGAAATGATAGAAACAGAATGAGAAAGATAAATCTGAAAAAGAAGAAGACGAAGGAGGTGGAGGAGGTGGTGGAGGAGGGGGAGGCGGAGAAGAAAACATGAGAAGGAGTAGCAGGAGGAGGGAGAGAGGAGGGAGAGGAGGAAGAGGAGGAGGAAGGGGAAGAGGGGTAAGAGAAGGTGGAGGAGCAGGAGTCTTAAAAAGATGTTGAAGAAGATTCAAATGGGTAGTAGGCGGAAGCAAGAGAGGATGGAGGACAAAAAAGGAGGACGAAAACAAGGAATACAAAAGAAGAAAGACGAAGAAGAACAAAGCAAGCAGTAAGAGAAAGTGTCGTATTAAAAAACGAATATACGAGCAAGACGACACACGATGTGTACCTGTCGGGGGGTAATCATGAGAAAAGGACATTTTTACCCAGAGATAAATCAGCAATAACCCGACGAAAGAGATCATGGGATTTCCCACTCGTGGTCTTTTCATCCCTACGGCATTCGCTGGGTTTGTTAACACTCTCTCACTTGTAACGTTTGTACGACAGCCGTTGAAGAATGATTTAAGGGTACGATATTTTCTTTCTTTTTTTTTTTTTTCATCTATTCGAAGTAGATCGGCTGCACTGAATTGACATAGGGAATTTCAGTGTTTTTCTTTGGGGTCTCTTTTTTTTTTTTTTGTTTACTTTTTTTTCCGAACGATTGGCGACCAGATCCAAAGCACTCTTGCAATCTCTCTCGGTACCCTGTGTGTGCGTTATATGTTCAGGTTTGTCCTCCTTCGAGCAGGCATACCACCATAAACAAATGGAGAATGTCTACTGGTCTGTCTGTTGTTCCGTAAGTATTTTCACTTATTCAAAATCGTGCTTTTATTTTTTTTTTAATATACAACGGAAAGTAGTGTGTGCGCGCGCGCGCACACACACTCCTGTAAAATAAAAACAACAGAGGACTGAGCATCTTTCGCAGGAGTGATATATATTGTGCCTCAGGTCATATACTAAGATTGATTTGTCTGTGCAAGTGCGGGCGCTTCTATGTGATTACGTGTATACATATATATATATATATAGAGAGAGAGAGAGAGTACCAAATGTAGAATTATTATGTAGGTCTTTTGTCATACAGTAATGATAGGCTTCTCTTTAATTCCTGTTGTTTAACACAGTAGGAACACTGACACCGATCAGTGATCAACTGTATGAAAACGCAATAAACAACTAACAAACCCCAAAAATATATTTTTGGTATTCAGTTTCTTATACTAAAGCATTCGTACTTCTACTGACATACTGATTGAAAAACTGGAGCGGAACAGACACAACAACAACATTATTGTATGCAATTGTTAACTAATCGGACATTGTGTGGTTTAACATGCTACGATTTTTAAAAATGAAAGATGTGTTTATTATGCAAAGATTTTCTAATCAATGCAACTCTGTAATTGAAAAGATTGTGTCACTAGTTCCCCATTGGTATGAAATTAAAATAAACAACTTAAATTCTGTGGTGTTCCTATCATCTAGGGATGAAAAGCAGAATCCTACGGCACCTAAAAGCATCCAGCGAACAAAAGAAGCTGTA
>JADBJO010021774.1:7500-28987 GCA_016801955.1 Conus betulinus
TGGCTGATTTTGTTTTTAAAATATATTTGCAAAGTTGAGTTATCCTCTGTTTTTTTTTTTTTTTCACCGCCATGTCTGAATTCTCAAGCCCCAGAAGAAAGGGGGAAGTTATTCCTCATTTTTACCTGCCTCCCCCCCCCCCCCCCCCCCCCCCCCCCCCCCCCCCACCATCCTGTTTTAACTCGCTTTCACTTTCTTCCAGAGGACAAGTTTTTAAAAAGCCGTCCTTTCCATTCCAGCTTTCTCCCTCCTCCTCAGAGGCCATTGTTCCCAGGGCCTCCCTTACTTCCTTACACACACACACACACACACACACACACACACACACACACACACAGTTGTTTCAACTATATTTTTTTTTTCATCCCCCGCGCCCCCATCCTAACCATTAATTAAGCAGGTGCATACTCATTACCGAAAGAAGATAAACTATCATCGTATTATCCCTGAGCATTCAGGCAAAAAGCTTAACAAATCTATAGGCCGAATTATTGGTATGATACGATATATGATGAGAGCTTTTCTCTCAGTTCAAGGCATCAGGATTTTCGTAATCCACCGTGTCCCAATTCCCATCGCTGATATGAATTTTTTTAATGGGAAACTGTGCACTTGAGAGTGGGGCTGAAAAAAAAAGAAAGCTGTGCCACAACGAGTGTGCTGTGTACGTTTTTGAAATCAGTAACGCCGTTGTACCCCTTTTCACGCGGAAGAAATATTACAACATTCTGTCAGCATGTCATACCATTTAAAAATAAATGCGCCCATTTTAATAAAAGACTCATCCTGAGAGAGCCGATGAATTTTGACTGTATGACGGATGCCCCGTTAACTTAGCTCTTAGACCAAACTCAAATTTTACCGAATTTAGTCAGCCACAGATAAGCGTTGCTGCCCTGACCAGAGTTGCTGAAAATCTCATAAGCGCGCGCGCGCGGGCGCGTGTTGGTGTGTGTGTTGTATGTGTGTGTGTGGTCGTGTGTGTGTGTGCGCGTGTGTTGTGGTGTGTTTGTGTGTTGTGTGGTTGTGTGTGTTGTGTATGCGGCGCCAGCGCGCTTATTGTATGTTGCATGGCCATGTGGAAACTGAAGCATCACATTGAAGATCGAAACATGTTTAAAGCGGCCCTTCCCCTTCCCTCGTTTCTTCTCTCCTCTTTTTCTCTTCTACCCACTGCAAAATCCAACAGCACGCTACAAAAAAAGCACACCACCACAAACACGCACACGCACACACACAACCACACTGCACACACACACACCACACACACACACAGCACACGACACACACACACACACACCACACACACACACGCACCAACACACTAGCATCTCTACACTTAAACTTCAAGATTGAACTTTTCTATCTATCATTCTGCTCCCTCGTCAAATTGATTAGAACACGCGACAAACAAAAAACCCCTAAACGTTCTATAAATGCCAGCTAAACACGCGCAGGGCAGTTTTATACTTAGGAAACATTGGGCCTTGAAGTCGGGGACGAAAAAAGAAGCATGTCTTGATGGGAAAGTTGCATAGTGGATCTTTGTCCCACACGCGCAGTTCACAACCGTCGTTACCCGCTGATTGTGGCTGGGCTGCTGCTGTGCGCTTTTCTTCACAGCACGTTCTTGTTCTGTGTTGTGTGTGTGTTGTGTGTGGTGTGTGTGTGTGTGTGTTTTGTGTTTCGTGTGTGTTTTGCGCGTGCGCCTGCATGGCGCGATGTTTCAAGACATTACGCGGTCACTTTTGCGCATATCCTCGCGAAGTGTTTCCTAGGGGGGGAGTTCCAAGGCCTCCTCGCGCTTTTTTAACGAATGTGTTTGGGCGAAGGTTTTGTTTTTTTTTTTTTTTTTTTTTTTTTTTTTTTTTTTTTTTTTTTTTTTTTTTTTTTTTTTTTTTTTTTTTTTTTTTTTTTTTTTTTTTTGTTTTGGGGGGGGGGGTTTTTTTTTTTTTGGGGGGGGGGTTTTTTTTTTTTTTGCATTTTTTTTTCTTTTTTTTTTTTTTTTTCCCCCATTTTTTTTTAGTTTTTTTTTTTATGCCAAGGACCTTTTTTTTTTTTTTTGCTGGGGGGGGGGGGGGGGAGGGGGGAGGAGTGCTGCATTTTGTTTGGCGGGGCTTCTAAAGGGTAGTAGATTTAATATCTTGGATAAGTATCTGCGAAGAGTGTAGGCCTAAAGGGGTGGAGGAAGTGGAGGAAGGAGGTGTGTGTGTGGCGGGGGGAGATCCTTGGCAGTGTACTCTTGCCAGCCGGACCCAAAAGGATTGGAATGGGTTGCTGGGAGCTGGTTCCGGTGCAACCCCCTCTCTCCTGCCTACCACCGACTCCTGCCTTCACTCACCATCCTCACTCACTGTCCTGTCCTCTCTCTCTCCTCTCTCTCTCCTCCTCTCTTGCAGTCATCTCCTCCAGCTCTCTCCTCTCAGTCTCTCTCTCTCTCTCCTCTCTCTCTCTCTCCTCGTAATTTTTCACGAAGAAGGGAGAGAGGTGTGACTGATGTGGAGCATTAAGGAATTGAAAGAGAAAGAAAAGGTCACCATGGTTAAAATTATACTAATTTGGATATTTACACCATTATATATTTCTAAACCCATATCTAGATCTAAAGGAAATTCTATAGAACTTTGCGAACTCTCACATTAATGTAGGCCACCGCGATAGCCAAGTTCAAAACCATTTGGCTCTCCCCCCCTCCTCCTCTCTCTCCCTCCTCTCTCTCTGGTCTCTCCCTCTCATCCATCCTATCTGCTTTCCTTCTCTCTCTCTCGCCCTCATCAAACTCCTCTCCCTCTCTCTCTATCTGTATTGTGTTGACATATTTTTTGCACAGTAGGCCTATTAGCAGGTGCTATCAAGATGATTATAAGACTTCTGTACATCTACTCATATTATCTCGAATTATTTAAAAAAAAAAGTGAAGGAAAAACTCCCGTCAAGAAGCATAAGCAGGCTCAGTTCAGTATAGCGCCATTCTGAAGTACTACAATGGGAACTGGCACGACAGCGTGTGCTGCATCAAACGCCACAGCTGTGCGAGACGTACTCTTCATGCTTAATATTGACACCAGTAAAATTACAAAAAACAAAAAATTAATTCCGGGCCCGTTGGGTGGTTTGCTGGCATCAGACCATCCTCAAAGGAATTCGGAGGCTGCTAGTGGCCCCAAAGGAAAGAACGAGATGGGGATAATTGATTTGAATTTTATTCATCGTGGGAGGACTTTTCTCTGATTTATTACCAATGCATAGGTGGGTTCCCGCAGCTGTCGAGTGCCGTCTCTGCGGTTTTTAATAACCTCAAAGGAAAAAAAACGCAAACAGAATTGGTGTGGAAAAAGACAAATGAGTTAAGTGCCAGCTGCGCCAGTTTGTTGTCCTAAATGAGCGCCTGACTTTCGATGATTTGGAAGAAAGTCCTCAGTGTCTGACCGTGGTATCAGGGAGAAAAGTCAGGAACTTGGAACAAAAAGTCGTCTGAATAGATATATTTTCTGTATGATCTGGCAAAACTGATATTGGTGACAGTGACCTATCTCTAGTGACGTTTGTCTGTCGTGCAAAAAGTCGGTTCCATGATTATCTTGCTGTGAATCCCTCCCCCCACCCCCCCCCCCCTCCCTCCCTTATTTTTCATTCGTGTTTGACCGGTTTGTACCATCACTTTCATGCCTTTACGATAGTTAGGCCTACCATTTCAGCGTGTCATTTATCGCCTTCGATATAATTTATGATGCAATATCTTGATGTGTCCTTACCTTCGTTTCAGTATTTTCCTGTTCAGTACTGTTCACCACGTCTTTTCATGTCTTTTATTCGTATCAATTCCGTACAACCCATTATTTCCCCGCTGCTCTTTCTAGCACCTCATAGACCCTACGTAGGCACATTTTGTCTCGCCCTGTCGTGGTGCCAGCACTGGCAGTCCCTGTGTGACCTTGGTTGTGTTTGGTGTTTTTTTCTGATCAAGTGCTTGTAGGAAAGCGTTAAGATCTGTACTGACAATAGTAACTACTTACGTACACCCATCGTGAGTGAGCGTTCCTGAAGGCGCAGCCACATAGTGCGAATGAATATTCCGTTGCACTTGGACAAATGTCGGTTGCCACCACGACTTTCACACGAAATGTTGCTGGTGCAACATTTTCCCATATGTCAGTGTACAATCATCGTCAATACTATATCTGTCACTACTACTACTACTACCACCACTGTTAGGGGAAGTCAGGGTATATTGAACCCCTTAAGGAATACAGTTAATTGTTCAAACATGATCAGGCCCAGACAATTAAACTTTGACATTGTTTGTATAGCTTTTCATGAGGAACTGCTCATAAAACCAAAGGGGCGAGTGTCAGCATTGTTCCTGTTTTTAGTGCTATGAAAGAAAATAATAATGGACTGGAAAGGTTTCAATTTTGCACACCATATTGATAAAATGAACCACAGCAGGCGTGAATGTTGAACCGACGGTTTCAAATATTGCCAGTTATTGGTGTAAATTGAGTCTCCCGATCTCCCCTCCCCCCTTTCATCTCCTCTTTCACTTTCCCTCTTCCACCAAGACAAGAAGACTGTTAAAAGGTTTTAAACACATAATATATTTTACAGGATCGCTGCTCGATATATACCTCCGCCAATAATTTCTGGCAGTGAAATAAAAATATTTCAGATTGCAAGTCTCTGAAATACAGCAATTATCTCCTTAAAAAAAACAAGAACAAAAAACGAAATGAAACAAACCATGTTAACTATCAATGAAACGATCCGCAGAATTCAACAATGGAATAAAAATGTTCAATTTAGGTACTTCCCAAACTGTTAACTTAAACGTGATCACTAGGTTCAGTGTATTAATGTTTTTGCCGTCTTGAGTTGAAGATCATCTGAATCACCATTTCTTAGAAAATAAAAATTCCGCATGCTAATGCAAATGAAACGTTTACAGCACGTATCACATTCAGCTGTCAACTTAGTATGAAAACTTCCTTTTCGGTCATAATGATCAGTAATAAAGTAAAGCACTTACTTTTTTTTTTCATGCAGTATCCACATGAAGAGTGCAAGATATTAGTATGAAAACTTCCTTAGAGTTCGGTCATAATGATCAGCAATAAACTAAAACACTTGAAAACTTTTTTCTTGCAGTATCCACAGGAAGAGTACAACATCTTAATATAAAAACTTCCTTTTTATCATAACGATTGATTGTCATAAACTAAATCACTGAAAAATGTGTTTTTCTTGCAGTATCCTCAGGAAAAGTACATTTCAGATGTGCAAGTGGCGGCCTTAAATCTTGACAAATGTCACATATGTAAGGTCTGTTCACATCAGCTGCTGTGCATGCAACGTGAGCCCACTTGTTGCACCTGGTGTTTTGACACTGAATCATATCCTCCTCATGGCTTTCACAGCAAATGCAGCATGTCCAGTCTTCATCTTCAGGGGCAGTTTTCTGGCTGGTGGTGTGTCTTTGCTGGCCTTGTACTTTGGATGATGATTTCTTTGCTCCGATTTGACTTTTAGAAATCTTTGATGCCTTTGGTGTGATTTGATAACTTTTTTGGCTTGAGCAGCTAGATGTTCTTTGTATGGACTCGACGTTTATCACAAAAAAGAATGTGACTGACTGCTGAGCCTCTTCAATAAGCCAGGTTTCTTCTTTGGCAAGGGAGAGATGTCTTCTGGCGAAATTCGTTTGTTAATCAAAGATTGTCCTGCTGAAGATTGTTCTGGTGTTTGTGAACAACTGACTGACAGGGGTTCATCATTGGAGCAGTTGATGGCTGGGGGACAAACTGGTGGAGGGATCATTGCTGACCGAAAGACTGTCACTAGTTGGGGGGACAGTGGCTGGCTTGGAAAAATCGTCACTGACTGTGACACAGTGGACTGGGGTAAGGGGCCATCAGGCCTACTGGCTGGGGGACAATGGCCGCTCTGAGGACTTTCACCTTCCTTGAGGCAGTAGCTTGATGAAGGACTGTTACTGGCTGAGGGGCAGTGGCTTGTTGAGGGTTGACTATTCCTCACTGGGAGTGAACAGCACACAATTGTAGTGGCCTACATCAGCTCTGAGTTTTGACAAATTGTAGATACAGTGCCCGTTTCTCCTGCAAATTTGTCGAGGTTGTACTTGACAATACTCTTTAGATGTGCATCAACAACTATGATGGGCTTGCACAGAAAGAATGATGAGAGGGCACAAAGTTCAAGTTATCCGGGTAACTCTGTTGGGCCGGACATCTTGATGAGCCGTTCTTCAATTGTCGTGAAGTTGATCCTGCCACGGGGTTGATCGCCATTCAGGACATCCTGTCCCAGTCCTTGGTAATCTCAATGTGAGCCATCATGAAATCCACAGTGACTCCTGAAACAAACAATTCTTCCATCAGGGTTTTAGTGTCATTACTTTTTACAGTTGCCTTCTGCAAAAAATGTACGTACATCTGTTCCCCCTGGTTGGAGTCAGTTTGCATACATCGGGCTCTGCCTGGCCGGGTCCGCAAGTGTTACCCCCCCCCTTTTTTTTTTTATTTTTTTTTTGTTTCCCCACCCCCTGTGGTAACTTCCCCGGGCTTTTAGTCAGACAAGAGAACGAGGATTGAATTATATGTGGTGAGAATAAGACTGTTTGTAGTAATTGCAGTTTTTAAATCATAGAGAGGTGGCGATGAGGATGGTCGCCATGAGAATTTGGTCTTGCTTCCCACCTTTGAAGTTCTGTTGGCACGACAATGAATCTCACACTCTAGAGCCCACAACCAGGCAGTATGTTTCTAGGAGGTGGTGTGTGATACCCAGGAAGCTGCAATAGGAAAAAGCTATTGGAAATGTGATAGATAAAGCTTAGGGAACAAAATGGAAATTTGCCCACTGATGGTTATTATGTGTTGAGTGCACGAACCACTAGGGGAGTGTCAACACAGCGGGAGCTGTATCGTCGTCACTTTTCATTTATATATCAGATTCTGGTTTAGTCCCGTAGCGAAATTCAATTAAGATACGGCCGAGTGCCAGGTAGAACTCTCTCGCACTTGAGCATCTAGAAGACTGTCTGCTTACTTAAAACGAGTAGACAACTGCAAAGCTTAGATAGTGAAAAGCTATTTGTTTAAAAGTAGGCTTTGGGCGGCGACATCCCGCTGGCACAAACACCACCACAGTGCAATGCTAACGGCGACCCCATTTTACTCTTAATATGCAGAAACAACGAACGGTGGATTGCGCGAGACAGCAAAGAATTAGTTGCTAAAGTACGGCCCTAGTCGCGTATGCAAAAGACTTGTTAGTATAGAAATTCTTATGGATTCCAACAAGGAATTACCCCAAACCGGTCACTAAAAAAATATATTACATACCTGTGTAGTCTAGGCAGAGAATTTTCAATTTTTATACATCAGAGCTATATGCAATTTTCCCGAGGTATAGCATTGATTTTTGCTGGGTTCCTTCACATTGTGGCTTAAAAGGGAATGAATTAGCAGACAAATTGGCAAAGCATGGAGCTTGTACAATTTTTGAAACACCCTTTCACACAAGTCTTAAATTTTTCTCCGCATGAATTGATCCAGCGATTGGAAAAGAATATGCGGAAGAAACATTTTAATGAGAAATTATTCGTTCTGCCATCATGTCCAAGATATCTAGCCAGATTAATTCATAAATTACGGTTAAATACATGGAATACAAAATATTCACGAGGTATAGCGTGTATATGTCAGGAGAATATCTCAATTCGTCATCTTTTATTTGAATGCCCTATACTAACCCCAGCTTATAAGGAGAAGAATATTTTCATAAATAATTCTGACAATGTTGATAGTGTGGTAAATAACCCTGGCTTTTTGGATATTGCTTTGGTTATTGCTCAGTCCCCAGTTGCAAAACTATTGTGAAAAACTGAGCGCCATAAAGAACTATTCTCGACTATACTTATGTGTTGTGTTTGAAAACTTGAAACTACTGTGTTTTCCTCAAACTTCAACCGTTGTTTGGGAATGCATGGACGGATGAGACTTTGAAGGTTATCTTGGAAAGAAAAGTTTGAAAGCATATCCAGTAGTTAGGTGATATGCCACAGACTATTCGTCGGTCTGTTCAGGATGGAATACCCATCACCAGCGCTGGTCTTTCTTGGTTTCATGTTGAAAGTTGTGGTTGATTTGCTTTTTTTAAACTTTTTTTTTTTTAATGCAACTTGATCACAACATACAGAAAAACAACTACAGTGTTTTGCCAAAATTTTCGTTCTGTACTGCAATTATTCAGGGGACCATCATCTGGAACACCTAGTAGTCCTCCTTGACAGTCTTTCTTGCCATACGTCACCGCGCTATAAGTATTTATTGTGTCGGTGCTCGTTTATGTGCGTGCTCAACACTGATCATATGAATTTTGTTCAATGTTCTTCTTTCTCTACCTCCTACGTGTTTTTTTAGATATACTCTTTCAGTGTTCTTCCTTTCAGAAACCCCTAGTCTTCTTTCTTCCTTCTTTTTTCGCGTTCATTCTTTTCAAACCACGTCACACACTGACCACACACTAACACAGTTTGTACGAGTGGCAGCAGAGATGGAATTAGAAGTGTGGACATACCATACTGTGCTCTTTTTTTAAAGGAAAGGTTGCGGTAACATTGCCCGAAAATTTTAAGCAACAAGACGAAGATCATAAAAAACGTGCCTGGGTTTCCCCATTAATATTACCATTTGAGCCGTCTAACCATTTATTTCAAGGTGGTATGGGTCAAAACCATCTTTAATAAATGTGCAGCGAACGCGGCAGCGACGGTTGTGGACAAAAAGGACGCACAAGACAAAGCCACAATGCGTTTCGACCTCTAGGTCTCTTAAGTGAAACAAAAACGACTGAAAATAACCGAAAAATCGCACTTAGCTTTGATCGCTTCAGATCGCCCCAGATAGAATCAAAATCGTGGCGTTTGATCTGTAGCAATACAATTGGTCAGAAGTATTTTCAACCAAAGTCGCTACCCGCATCTGTTAAAAAATATTGTCATTATTATTGGTCTGGTTACTCAAAAGCCCAGTGGCAACTGAGGGTAATCGTCATCGTAATAGGCGCCATGCTAATGGCCTATCACATCTTGCTTTACTGAAATTGGAGTGAGCACGTTGCAAGGGAAGTTGTTCCTCAGGCTGACCCCTCGCGATCGTACGTCCCCCACACTCCACCCCTTTGTCTGCGTCTCTGGTCCGCCCACCCCCCTCCTCCGCTATACCGCCCCCACATCGCCCGTAGACGCCCGCCCCCCGCCCCCCCTGCCTCCGTCCCTCGTATCCGCAGCCTTCCCCCCCGCGCCCCGCCCCACCGCACACACCCCTCTTCCTCCCCCTACGCCCCGGCTTGGCGCCGCCCCTCTCGCCTCCCCCCCTCCTGGCCCGGCCCCTGCCACTTCCTCACTACCCTCCATTGCCCCGTTCCCCGTCCTGCCACCGCATGTCGCCCTCCATCCCCATCTGCCTCGTACCCCCGCTCCCCCCGTAAGCAAGTCCGGCTGATGCTTCGGTCTGATGACGAGACGCAAAAAATCTGTAAACAGTCTGTTGACCTGCAGTCATCATTAACAGGAGTTGTGAAAACCATGCTTTCTGCTTAGGCCATTCCTGTCAGCAATGTCAAAAGAAGCGAGTTTTTCATCAGGTTTCCCCTCTAGATAATTCCAAAGAGCATTCTGTCATATTCTAGAAATGTACCGTGACAAGACTCTTTTTCTAGATCGGGAGGCAGGAATGTGGGCGCGCCACAAAATGCTTAACGCGCATGGTGTATTGGCGTTCAACTTGTTGTTCGGTGTTTGTGCATAGAGAGGAGGTTGCTTTGGCACACCAAAAGCCTTATTCCTTTTTGTGTGTGAATTGAGTTGGGGACCTTCACTGCTTTTCACTGCCAGGATTACATCTGGACAGGTCATTCTTCTTGTCCATTTGCGTACTGAAACCAGCAAAAGAGCAAATGAAGAGAGAGAGATGTCTGTGAGAGATGGAGAGAGTTTGTGTATGGCTGTCTGGCGTGTGGCGTCCTTGGGTTGTGTCGTGTGTGCTGTGTGTGTGGTGTTTGTGTTGTGTGTGTGGGGTTGGTGGTGATGAAAGGAGTAGAGAGAGAGATGCGAGAGAGAGGGTTGTGGTTGGTAAAATGTCTCTTTAAGCCTAATAGCGAGAAAAAAGATGATAAACCAATCCGGTAAGATTTTGAAACCCTAAAAGGCTAAAATATGAACCTGAAGTTCGAGCGTACCCATCTGGATTTTAGGGAGGTTCATATTTAGCACAATACATGGTGTAATTCTTAAGTACAGCAAATTGGTAACCATTTTCTAAGTTCTATGTGACATTGAAAAATATGTCTTGTCAGTAGGACAGGGGAGAGCGTCCAATTGTATCTAAAATTTTATATTAGCTTGAAAGTCCAAATCACCGCCATATTCCTTGGGACCATACATTTCAACATGATTTAAATATACCTAATTTTAGATGAAAAAGTGCGAAAAAGATCCAAGAATGTCCCTCACCTCTTTCGCTGTCCTTTTTGCCGGCCATTGTTGTATGAAATAGAAGGGACATGGGGTACATATCTGGGCAGCTCAACAAAAGGATCACTCACAACAGTGCACCATGCCTCATATGGATATGATGCGATGAGATGAGAGGAACAGAGGGTGGGTCACAATAAAAACCTGGATGTACACAGCTCAATATACCCTTACTATCCCATTATAGCTACCTGCTACGCTAATACTTTATCACCTACTTCTCTCTCCCTCTCTCTCTCTCGCTCTCCTGCACTCTGTGTTGTGTGTGTGGTGTGTGTGGTGTGTGGTTTGGTTGTGTTTGTGTGTGTTTGTGTGGTGTGACATTGTTTCAAATGCCAACAAACATGATTGCTTGGGCGACAATACGGGAACTTATGTGATGAATCGGACCGTCGTATGCTAAGGTATATATTCCCGTTTGATGCGCAGGCGCCTCACACGTTTCTGGGTGACTTCAACAGGCATGGCCAGTCAGTGCTGATAGTCCGACCCAAATTAGATTTCTAATTGATTTAATCTCTTCTCGCGAGCTAAGGCTTTGAGGCTGTTTGAGTCCCTGTGCATTTTTCAGCATTGCCCTTCGTATATCTCTGGCTCTGTCCGTTGCGATCTAAACAGAGTTGTGTGCCCGGGTCTTCAGACCTGACGAGTTTGACTGTCGATTGCCGCGCCTTGGTGCTGGTGCCGATTGGGTGGTGTGCGTGGGAAAGTCCATCTCAGAGGGGTTCTCTGACAATGACCGGGTTCTTTAGATGTGTGAGGAGTCTGGTTTTCAGTCAGTCGCTGGCACGTATCGCTGAGGTTAGTGTGATTCTGCATCATGGAATGCTGAGTGTCTTCTGTGAGCACGAATCATTGTGTGCGATGTCTTCTTTCATTACATCTGTCAGTGGGACACAACAGAGGGTGTTCAGAAATTCAGGGCGTCAGGGATGGTTTGCCATTTTACACGTGGTGGTTAGGATAGGTCATGTCTGGAGTGGCGAAAACTGGTCAAACGTTTTTTTTCACCTGTGAGTAATTGTATTATAGAGCAAACTATCCTGTAAGTCCTGGCAAGGCTGGAGGACGTGCAGGACGACGTGATGGTGGCCTTCTCTATGGATGGGGAATTCTGAGCTTAGTGTAGTCAGAGACCTGTCTCTGAAGTGGCACACATCAAGTGTGGTGGATGGATTTTGTGGTTCTGCTGTGGTTTTCCAATGCCATTTGTTTGTGTGGTCGACTCAGCTTGACAAGGTGCTGTTCGTAGTGTTGCTCGTCAGGCGGCTCATTGAAGGTAGTGGAACTGTGCAGCATGGAGCACAGGTCCACTGGCCTTCCCGCCTGACCGCATGGCTTGTTCTTTGGTGTCCAGTTTGTCGGATATCTGTGTAACAAAGGGTTACGTTGAGTGGTACCAGAGGAGATGCTTTATGACGGGCCTGTTCATAAAGTGTTTGCTTGTGATCACCTGGTACCTCTCGGGTATCCCTTGTTGTAGAGAAAGGCCGACATGGCGATCAGATGTTGGCAGGGCTCATGCAGGGCATTTCTACATTCTGTGGCATTGCCTTGTGTGCGGTGTACATACTGCTTGTTTCATAGTTTCACATCCATGGAGATCCTCCAACACTACCCCTGTGTTTATCTGTTTATGAGTTTGGAATACCTAAAGGCCTGACCTGAAAAAATGTTTTCTATTTCATGTAATGTTTTTAGTCTCTCGGATGACCACTGTTACTCAGTCCAGACATGATCGCCTTTCCTGATGATTTAATTGAATCAAGGTGGTTGATTTTGTGTGGTTAAACCAGAATTGTTAGTCGTCCTCAGTTGTGTTCCATTGATGGATGCCATTTCAGGAGTTTTTGAGCATCATGGAGGACGGTTAACAAAGGGTATTTATCTTTTCATAAACAGATTGAGGAGCAAGAGGATTTGGAGATATTGGTGAAAACATTCTCAGCGAGCGTGACCACCAGCTCCTCATGTGTCGGGAGAACACAGTCATTTGAACGAGAACTGTGCCTTTGTGGCTTTTTGTCATGCTCCGATGGTTCTTCGACCACAAATGTCCCCAGACCTCGGCAGCCTGTTCATTTTAGGCGATGCATGTGAATGTGATCCCCGTGATAGTGCAGGTCTGCGTTATGGTTTCGTTCACAAGTGGTAAAATCCGTGGGGATATGGTTATGTTCAGAGTGTGCAAAGACTGTGGATAGGAAAAAATGTCAGGTGAGGTCGTGGACCACGGCTTGTTACTTTGTGGTGTGAATAGACCCAGACACCGGGAATCGTTCAAACGGGCGTGTTCCATACTTCTGATCTGGCCTGTCATTTGTGCAAGGGAAATAAATGCGTGCATGACCTCTGGAACAGACCTGAGGTCCGTGAAGATGCCACAAGGACCCCACGTTTGTCAGGAACAGGTACTGGAGGCCAGTGATCAACCATGTGCGTGGGCATGGTATGTTGACCACGGTTCTTTTCAAATTGTAAGGAAAAACGCAGATCGAATTTTTCCAGTTATATGTAATGGCAATAGTACCAAAACATTGGAAACACTTAAAAGAACGTGAAGAAATATGGTCTCAATTTTCTCCAGAAGGTATTTGTGTGCAATATGAGCCTAAACCTTTCAGAAGGAGCAATACGAAAAGTTAGATTGCTTTCATTGTAACACGACAATAGTGATAGCGCATGCATAAAAAAAAGTTCATCATTGCACATTCATTATTGCCGTGTCTCTCTCTTTGACATTTACTGTTTTCGCATGTGGTGGTGACTGGTAAAATGGGCTCGTTCCCTGGTGGTGATGTGTGGGTACATTCTGGTCCAAGTCTTCTTCTTGTGCAATCTAAAACCTACTAGGCATTCCACTCGTCGTTTGTTTCATGAGTAGGCGTGTGTCCATTCTACAATGCTTGGAAAGTAAACGGCGAAATAAACATGAAAATGCATTTACGAGGGGGATTTTTTTAAAAAAACCTGGATGCAAACTTTGGTGTGAAGTGAATAAAACTTCCAAGATAACCCAAAGGTTAGGGATAGCACACCATACAAAATATCAATTAATATTTAGAAAACCCTCACTCTCTTGCTAGTGGACAAAACTCAGCCGTGAGCAATCCTGCACAACCCTTTGAAGCCTGCTCTGTGTTCACATACGGACGCTGGCACGCACTTTCCATCAACGGGACACCAATTGCTCTCTTGCAGATGGCACTTGTATAAAGGCGACTTGATGTGACACGATAGGGTCCCTCCAATGGAGCGTCGTGGGTATCATACGGGATTGGTTTTACCAGCCCATATTGCATGACTGCAGAGCCCACCGGTGAAAAGTGCCAATGTCAAGCAACAACTGTGGCATTCCGCAGCCTGTTTCATCATTGCTTCCTCGCTGCCACTCATGTTGCGGTTCTAAGACAGTACAGTTATAAACTTCAAACACAGCGAAGCTCTGGGAAAGTGGGTCTAGTTTGCCTGTGAAGAGAATCCGGTTTACAGTCTTTCCCGCTGCTATAGCAGCAGGACTTTCCATGTAGTCAGCGAATGCTACGTACCGTTATCCAGCCTTTCCTTCAAGCCAGAAGTCAGACAAGAAGATAACACCCAAAGGCTGTGTGCATTCCCGTGCCAAACCGTCAGCAGGATGATGGACACGAGCATCAGAGGAAAAATATCGGTAATTTGGGGGGAAGAAAAAAAATTCTGGAACATGTCCGTATAACATTACCATAAAAGAGACCCCACAGAGGCATGGCTGTTTTTTTGGTTTGTTGTTTATATTTCTGTAATGATTTGATTTGTCATAATTCATTTTTCTGTGTGATAGGAGTAGGGAACCCATGTGATAGGGCAGAGACAATGCTGGGGGGAGATGAGAGAAGAAGACTTTGCAGGGAAGGAGGGTGACAAAACAAATCCTAGAGCAGCATCAAGCAAAGTACGGCGAAACCAGAGAGATCACCACGAGGAAGAAGATGTTCGGCAGCGGAGGACTGTCAGCCAGGAACATGATGTCGGCATAACACTGTCAGACCAGGAGGAACGAAACGATGTCGGCAGAAGACTGTCAGCCAGGAAGATGATCGGCGGAAGAGTGTGGTCGGCAGATGGGAGGACTGTCGACCAGGAGAAATAGGAAGAAGGACTGTCGGCAAGAAGAGTGTTGTCAGCCAGGAAGAACATTATGTCGGCAGTTTTGGTGGAGACTGTCAGCCAGGAACTATGTCACGGGTCGGCAGGGGGGAAATGTCGGCAAGAAGACTGTCAGCCAGGAAACAAGATTCTGTCGGCAAAGAAGAAGACAGTCCGTCAGTAGGAACCCATGATGTCGGCAGAGGAAGACTGTCAGCCAGCGCGCAGAAGATGTCGGCAGGAGCGTGGAGACTGTCAGCCGGGAAGAGTCGGATGTCGGCAGCAAAAGAACTGTCAGCCAGACAGGAAGAAAGATGATGTCGGCAGAGAGGTCAGTCAGGACTGTGTCGGCAGGAAGAGGAACAGGAGCAAGATGTCAGCAGAAGACTGTCAGCCAGGGAAGAAGCTGCTCGGCAGAAAACCGTCAGTCAGAAGATGTAGGCCACAAGATGTCGGCAGGAGGAGGTCGCATAAGACTGTCAGCCAGGAACAAGATGTCGGCAGAAGACTGTCAGCCAGGAAGAAGAAGATGTCGGCAGAGGAGACTGTCAGCCAGGAACAAAGATGTCGGCAGAAGACTGACTGTCAGCCAGGAACAGCTGTCGGCAGAAGACTGTCAGTCAGGATGTCGGCAGAAGATTGTCGGCAGAGGAAGACTGCCTGATTTCAGCCGGGAGCCGGGAAGAAGATGTCGGAAGAAGACTGTCAGCCAGGAAGAAGATTGTCGGCAGAGAGACTGTCAGCCAGGAAACAAGAGTCAGGCAGAAGACTGTCATCCAGGAAGAAGCTGTAGGCAGAAACCGTCAGTCAGGAACAAGATGTCGGCAGAAGACTGTCAGCCAGGAGAAGATGTTGGCAGAAGACTGTCAGCCAGGAAGAAGATGTCGGCAGAGGAGACTGTCAGTCAGGAACAAGAGTCGGCAGAAGGGACTGCAGCCAGGAAGGAAGCTGGTTGGCAGAAGACTGTCAGTCAGGAACAAAAGATGTCGGCAGAGAAGACTGTCAGCCAGGAACAAGATGTCGGCAGAAGACTGTCAGCCATGAAAAAGATTTGTCGGCAGAAGAAGACTGTCAGCAGAAAACAAGAGTCGGCAGAAGACTGTCAGAACGGAACAAAAATGTCAGGCAGAAGGCTGTCAGTCAGGAAGAATGTCAGACAGCTGTCAGCAGGAAGAAGCTGTCGGCAGAAGAACTGTCAGGCAGGAACAAGATGTCGGCAGAGGAGACTGTCAGCAGGAACAAGACTCGTCAGAAGACTGTCAGCCAGAAAAGATGTCGGCCAGAAGACTGCAGTCGGAACAAGAGTTGGAAGAAGAATGTCAGCCAGGAACAAAGCGAAGACTGTCAGTCCAGGTAAGACAATGCTCGGCAGAAGGCTTGTCGGCCAGGAACAAGATGTCGGCAGAAGACTGTCGGCCAGGAGCAAGATGGTCGGCAGAGGAGACTGTCGGCCAGGAACAAGATGTCGGCAGACGGAACTGTCAGACTGTCGGCAAGATGTCGGAAGAGGATGGACTGTCGGCCAGGAACAAGATGTCGAGAGAGGACTGTCGGCCAGAAAAGATGTCGGCCAGAAGACTGTCGGCCAGGAAAAATATAAAAGCCACGATTTTGAAATTGGGAACAGATTTAATTCATTATCTTGTTCCAACGTACATGTGAATTTCATTGGGATCGAATGAACGGTTGTTGATTTACAGACAATTAAACAGAGGATGGGTCGAAATCAAAGTTCGCAAAATCTGTTCAGTTCACAAAAATCATTTCAATAGTGGGTGTGGCCACCGCCTGTGCATGGTCGGAACAACGAAAGGCGCCAGGATTTCATCCCGATAGCGGATGCCTGTGAGGTTTTCCATCAATATGGTAGAGAGTGGTGTCTTGTGGTGGAGGGCTGAAGGCCACCCCCATACCACAACAGATCCTCCCCCCAAAGGCCCTGGTCTGTGGCGAACAGCCTGCATCAATGTAAACGTTCACCAACACGCCTCCAAACTCTAGTTCGGCCGTCATTGTGTTCACCAAGACTAAACCGCGAATCATCTGTTAAAAAAGAGGACCTGGGACCCCACTGTTGTTGGTTCCATCTCACATGACGATGGGCAGAAAGCTCGGGCGAGCCAGCCACTATGGGCTGCTAGCAGTCGTGGGTCGAAGAAAGCGGGGCGGGGGCGAGTCGTGATCTGAGGCCGAAGTGTGAAGGTGGTGAAGACTTTAGACGGTTCGCTATGGCTTGACGGGTTTACTGAGGATGGGTTGTTATTTTGCCATACGAAGCTGCCTTTGGATGCTGGTGTGGAAGTGGTATCCCGCTGCAATAGGGCCTGCCTCTCGATGAAACGATCTTCTCTGGGGAGTAGTGTCTGCCTAGGCCGACCTGACCGTGGGCCTCTCTTCAACGCTGTTGGTCGCCCTTAAAACGCTGATTCAGTCTAACAATAACTGAATGATGCACACCCAAGTCGTCGCGCCACTTCAGCCTTTGCAATGCCCATCTTGTATCCACGCAATCGCCCTGGTTTTGTCAAAAGTGTGCTAAGTTTTCCTTCGTGGTGGCATGGTGAGAAAAGGGCTGACAGTAACCAACCCCCGCGCTTAAACAAGCCAAAAGAAGGGCATAAAAACTCACTTGAGAGGATGCTCTTGCACGGGAAAAAAAGAATTTTTCATTTTACACATCTTGTGTCGCCAGCAAGCTTGATTTGTCTTGATGCAAAACAGGCACAGTTAACGCAAACTTTGCACTTTTTATCCCGCGCGGTAACGAGGGGTCACCAAGCACCCCGTGCGCACTACCAGTTGACACAGGCTGGATTACACACTGCTGTGTGAGATTCCATCATTGGTTACCGCATAACAAAAAAAAACCAATGTTTTTTGAAGGGATGAATCAACCCCCTGTGTGCAAAGGCCTGTGCTTAACTCTTATGTGGACTAGTATATTTGGTTTATTGGTTAGTTATCGTCATTGACTTAACCCCCCCCCCCACCGCATCAACTGCTTCTGAGACCCCAAACCCAGGCTTATGTCAAAGAGCTTTGGGCCAAGAGAGAACGGAACTTTGCAGGTGAATACCAGTTTAAAATCCGCCCAAACTCTAAAAGAGTTGTTACCATGTTCCCGAGGCGGAACGTAAAGAAAGTCAACATAAAGAAGGAAAGTCTTGTGGCCGTTTGCTCTACAGGCCACTCTCCTTTTTTTACATCCATTCTTATCTCGTAAAAGGTGAGGAAGCTCCGCTGGGGCATTCCATCGGTCAGAACCACATAACTGTGATACATATTTCTTTACAAGAGTGTTGGGACTTGGATGATGCGTGATGTGAGATACAACATTTTACAGACGACTCCATGAAAACCTTGTTCAGAGATGCCCGACCCGACGTGATCTTTGAATTTCTGAGGGAAAAAAAAAACATTTTTAATCTGATTTAAGATTTTACAGAATTTCAGAGTTTTTTGACAAAATTTCCGGAATGTTTTTTGGTGTAATGATAACCCTTGTTCAAAGGGTTGTGTAAATTAGTTTTGCTTTAAACGACTTGAGTTGACTCAAACGTGGTCACAATCCTGATATTGCCCTATGCGGTTTTGTAGGTCTACCTTTAGTTTACAGGACGGAGCGGGTTTTTTTTTTTTTAGAATTAGATATCCTCATCGTCATTGTATATACAGAATATGTATAGTGTGCTCCTTTCACATAGTTGGGTTACTTTCATAAGGTTTACTGTCCTCTTTTCATAGGATTTAGTGTTCTCTTTCCAAAGAGTTCAGCGTCCAGTTGTTTTTTTTTTCAAAGGGGTTTGTCTCCTCTTTGAATTACTGTCCTTTAATAGGTCTTCCGGTGTTTTTCCTAATTAGGATTTAGTGCCCTCCTTTCACAGGATTTAGTGCCCTCCTTTCCACTGGATTTAGTGCCCTCCTTTCACTGGATTTAGTACCTTCCTTACGTGGAATTATGTGTCGTTCTTTCATACTGTCCTGTTCGTCCATAGGGTTTAAGTGCTCTTATAGTTTTAATGTTTTATTTCCACGAATTCAGTATTCTATTTTCTCACAAGATTTAGTAACTCTGTCCCTTTAAGAGTATCACTGTCCTCATCTATAAACTTTAATGTCCTCCTGACATAAAGGCTAGTGTCCTCGTTTCATGAGATTTAGCGTAACTATCGTTCAAGAGGGAGGGTTACAGTTTTCGTTTCATACATTCATGTTCACGTTTTGTTTGTTTTTTTTTTGTTTTTCACGGAGTTTCTTAGTTTGGTGGACTGGTTCTTCTGTTCACTACAGTAACAGTTTTCCTTCCCTGGCTGTTCTAGTTTCCTGCGTCAATGTGCTGTGGCACCAAGGACACATAACAGGGGGTACCAGAGGGAATACTTCCCGGAAAGGTATGAAAGGTGAAATTGACTCCAGCCATGTAGCAGGTCTCATACGTCAGGGATCTGGAACATGGACGCATGTTCTCAGATCTTTTGGGGCTGAGCTGCAATGATCTGGGGGAAGTCTTTAAAAGTTTCCTGAGGTATTCCCTAGTGCGCACCTGGTACCTCCTGAACCAAGGTGGCCTTTTGGTCAGCAGATCGCGTGACATGGTAATCACAGTGAACATGTGGATCCTTTCATAGATTGTACTGCCCTTCCTTCATAATATCTGGTTTAATCTGGCAGTTAATGTCAGCCCTCAGTGGGTTTAGTATCCTCTCGTTTAATGGCTTTTCCATAGGGTTGAGTGTCTCTTTGGGTGGCTTGTATCAACCTTCCAGAGGTTCAGCCTAGGCCTTCTTTCACAAACATTACTGTTCTTTTTCTTGTTTAGTGTCGTCCTTCTATGGTAACTAGTGTCCACTTGAGTGACCATTGTCAGTTTAGTATGTTCTTGTTTCCGCAGGATTTATTGTCCTTGGATACGGATGAGTATACTTTCTCAGAAGTCCCTTACTTCCATCAGGCTTAGATCCTTTTAATGTGGTATAGTCTCCATTTGTAGGGGGTTACGATCTCCTTTCACATGGTCGGTCAGTTTTTACTTCGGTTATAGCATCCATCTTCCGAATTGATTACAGGGCTTTTTCGGTCTTACGATTTAATGTGCTCTGACATTGGAGGGTTCAGTGTTTCGCTCTTGTATTTTTAGCATAGTTTTCTTTTCAAAATGATAGTCCTCTTTACATGCGATTAATGTGTCTTTTCTAGAGCTACGGCTTTAGTCACAATTGCAAGAGAATATTCATTTTTGCTAGGGTTTAATGTATTAAACGGGGCTTTGTGTGTGTTGTGGTGTGTGTGTGTGTGTGTGTGTGTGTGTGCGCGCGTGTTTTGTGTGACTGTGTGTGTAGCTGCCCTTAAGGCTTTAGTTGTTTTCTTGCACAATCTGGACTTACTTTATTCTATATTTGTTAACGACTCATTTTTTCATCTCAGAATTTAATCCAAGTCTCCGTGTTTGGCAGGACATAGGGTGGGACACTCTCCAGGGTTGATCCGTACTAAAATCTACCGGAGGACCATTCCATGTGCATGGCTCAGGACAGCCAGTAGACTCACCCAGGATATGACGCATTGTCAGGGGATTCGGAATATCCATCTATGTTAACGAGTTTCAACTCTGCATGCTAGGACCTTTCTTGAAAAAGTATTGCCACAGGGCACGCAGGAGTCAAACATCTTAGATGGGCCCTTCTAGCACACAGCCAAACAGCAGGAACTCCAAACACAGCTACACAGGAAGGGCAGACAAGGATTCTTTCTTTACAGATCGATAGTTCTTTGATAGCAAAGGCTGAATCTGTGAAGAAAATGTGATTTGGAGGAACACTGGGAATTTATAATTTTGAGAAAGAGGCTGTGAAAATTCAGAGAGACTTGCACAATATTGAAAGCAAGCCGGGATCAGATCACCACTCTCGTGGAAATCTGTCAGCTTACTGATAGGAAAGTATCTAGCAGATACGTTGCTATGGGGTCTATGCCAGTGGAAGTAATATCCACGTCAACAAGAACATCTTTCCGTCCAACTACAAAGAGAGCAGCGAGAACGAAAATCTATAGACTTGAGAAACAAATGAGCATGAGCACACATTGCGCACTGGCACACATCACCACCAGCTAACGCTTAAAACCATCGCCGTCTGCTGGGCAATTATGGGTCGAAAGTAGGGGACTTTGAAGATAGGCTGGCACTGGTTTTTGATTGAGGGAAATGGAAAACTAACCAAACCGGGTCCACTGGTACAGAGAGGGGATGTGCCCATAACTGCAGTAGGTCCGGAGTCTGCGTCCAGATTCTTGTCCTGATGCGTCGGCAAAATGGACAATGAAATCTCAGACCAGAAAGAACCATTGCTAACCTCAAGTCATACGGTGTTGATGAGGCTCAAGGGTAGCGGCAGTCAACCTGAAGTTGCTTCCAAATGTGGCTTGCAGAACAGGTGGACATCTCAATATGCCCAGTTGTGTTCCTGGAAACCATGTTAATGGACTAGATTGTAGACGAGGACAGAAGTACTGTGTTAAGGTGAATACTTTCGCAATATAGGTTCTTGAACCATTCCATGTTTAAGTTGTGTATCATGAACGCGAATTTGTAATTATGTAGTACCGAATTTTTTGAAAAACCAGCTCGCTAAACTGTGTACATTGCAGCATGGCACGAGGCAGAGAGAACAGTATCCGTCAATGAAGTTGAGTGGCCGACCTTGATCCAACGTCGTCATTACAGTGCAGAAAAGTTGTGCGTGTGATGGCATTGAGAGTAGTTGTGTCTTACCTTAAGCGACAGTTCAGTAGGTTCTCACTGTGCTGAAC
>JADBJO010021775.1:2500-5000 GCA_016801955.1 Conus betulinus
TCAACATGACATTTGATATAGCTTGCGAACAAATTCATGTTTTCATCTTTTTTAATGTTGGTAAGATCAATATCAAAATGTGCTTTATTAAGTTCCCCTGGTGGTATAGCAGAAAACAAAGGTCTAATGGATAGTGCATTGTTATCGATTGAAACTCCAGAATCGGTAATACTTTTTGATGTGTAAGTTGCCAGTGTTTTTTGAGAAGCTACAGATTTTGCCCTTTTAGGAAAATTAATATCTGACCTCATTTTTATTTCAGATCTAATGTGCACGCGTGTGTGCGTTTTGCATATGTGTGTGTGTACGCGCGCGCGCGCGTGTGTGTGTGTGTGTGTATGTGTGTGTGTGTGTGTGTGTGTGTGTGTGTGTGTGTGTGTGTGTGTGTGTGTGTGTGTGTGTGTGTGTGTGTGTGTGTGTGTAACAGAGAGACAGACAGACAGACAGACAGAAAATAAACTAAAACTTCAATTCTTAATGGCCGAGGGTATGGAAGTGTGTGCCAGTGTGTCGGTGAATAGGAGGGGGATGGGGGGGGGGGGGGGGGGTGGATGATGGTGAACAACAAAATGAAAGTCAAACTTATGTCTCTGCAGTTTACCTTGAAATAAGCAAATTATCAGGTGAAACATCGAGTACATTACACAAATGCAACAAGTGAAAACAAACAAACAGACAAACAATTAACATAGACAAAAAAGAAAACCCCGCTCTGCCTGACTCAGAAGAATCCCGTCTATCTCCTCTCTCTCCTCTCTCTCTCTCTCTCTCTCTCTCTCTCTCTTCTCTCTCTCTCTCTCTCTCTCTCTCTCTCTCTCTCTCTCTCTCTCTCTCTCCTCTCTTCTCTCTCCTATTGTTAGATGAGTATGACGGACTCATCGATATGCAGTTGGCCTTCTTGGTACTGGGGCCTCGTGGCAACGGGAACCACTGGGGACTGGATCCTCAAAGGAATGGTGTGGCTAAGGATGATGATTCCTTTGCGTTCCACTTCCAGCACGGCCAAGTTCCAAAACGGCCCAGTTCCCATAGAGTCCAAAGCTGGGCTGCGAGAGTTCTGAGACGTAATGAATCGCGTTTGTTAAAAAGTTGATGGCACATCAGGTCGCGATTTAAGTCCCAGTGAAACCATGCCTATGTTCCCCCGGTTCTACGCTCCCCTGATTAAATGTTCTCCCAGCTTTACGTTCCCCTGTGTAAGTATCCCCCCGGCACTATATTACCCGGTGTCTATGTGCCCCGTGCTCTATGTTCCTCTTTCTTTATCTCCCCTCCGGCTCTATGTTCCCATATGTGTATGTTCTCCCGGCTCTATGTTCCTATGTGTGTATGTTCCTCCGGCTCTATGTTCCCATATGTGTATGTTCCCCCCGGCTCTATGTTCCCATATGTGTATGTTCTCCCGGCTCTATGTTCCCATATGTGTATGTTCCCCCCCGACTCTATGTTCCCATATGTGTATGTTTCCCCTGGCTCTATGTTCCCATATGTGTATGTTCCCCGGCTCTATGTTCCTATGTGTGTATGTTCCCCCGGCTCTATGTTCCGATGTGTGCATGTTCCCCTGGCTCTACGTTCCCATGTGTGTATGTTCCCCTGGCTCTATGTTCCCATATGTGTATGTTCCACCGGCTCTATGTTCAGATGTGTGCATGTTCCCCTGGCTCTATGTTCCCATATGTGTATGTTCCACCGGCTCTATGTTCCGATGTGTGCATGTTCCCCTGGCTCTACGTTCCCATGTGTGTATGTTCCCCCCGTTCTATGTTCCCATGTGTGTATGTTCCGCCGGCTCTATGTTCCCATATGTGTATGTTCCGCCGGCTCTATGTTCCCATGTATGTATGTTCCCCCGGCTCTATGCTCCTATGTGTGTATGTTCCCCACGGCTCTATGTTCCTATATTATGTGTATGTTCCTCCGGCTCCATGTTCCTATATGTGTATGTTCCGCCGGCTCTATGTTCCTATATGTGTAAGTTCCTCACGGGTCTATGTTCCTATGTGTGTATGTTCCCCAGGTTCTACGTTCCCTTGTGTCTATGTTTCCCGAGCTATGTGTTCACCTTTATTTATGTTCCCACCCGGCTCTATGATCCCCTTTGTCTATCGGCTCTGCGTTCCCCTGTGTCTATGTTCCAATGGCTCTATGATCCCCTTTGTCTATCGACCCTGCATTCCCCTGTGTCTATGTTCCAACGGCTGTATGATCCCCTGGCTCTACGTTCAACGTTCTCTGTGTTCACGCATCGCCTATGCGTCTTTGTGTGTGTTTGTGTGTGTTTGTGCAAGTATGCTGCAAGTGTATGGGAGGTTTGCGCACGCGCCGAGGCGTATGCGTATGCATGTGTGTGTGTGTGTGTGTATGTGTGTGTGTGTGTGCGTGCGTGCGTGCGTGCGTGCGTGCGTGCGTGCAAAAGCGCGCGCGTGTGTGTTCTGTCCTTCTCCCCTGTTTCAATGTGTGTGGGTGGGTGGGTGTCTGTTTCTGTGTGTCTGTGTGT